>PVJH01007471.1:48110-92993 GCA_004026705.1 Nesogale talazaci | reverse complement strand
CTGTTTGGACTGACTTTTGAGATGTCAGGGCGGAGACTCAGAGGACTGGGATAGCTGAGAGTTCAGAGTCGACCCGGGCTATCGAGTGTTCCCATAGCACCGTCAACCACATGGTACTTGGAAGGTTACTTACAAGCGCCCGGGCTTCCAACTCTAACAGAGTCAATTACTCAAGCCCCTCTGGATTGAAATTCAGAAGATAACTTCCTTTTAGTGAGAGACATTGTCAAAACCCAGGAGACCCCAATTTATCACAAATAATGGAATTTTCTTGAAAGAGACCAAGAATATGCAATTCCCCAGGGCCCAGTTGGTTTGGTTTGTCTCTCTGGATTAGATAAACCTAAAAGAGTAAGTGGTGTGAATGTTTTACATTTTTATTTCAAAATCAGGCTAAATGCAGCACATCAGTTAGTAATTAACATTGACGAAATAGTTTTAACGCCACAGTGCCAGAAATTCAGAATTTAGTCAATGAGAAATCAATATGCATGCCTTTATGGTTGACAATAACTCACCAGCATTTAATGTAAGCATAGCCTAGAGACACTACATAGCAAATCTGCAAATTTGGATTCCATCAGTTGGATTCTTTATTTTACAAATAAAGTGTCCTCTTCTACTCTGGAATAAAGTTTTATTTTCTGTGAAATGTTAAGGAGGAAAAAATGAGATAACAATTATCATAGATTTTTTTTAAAAAAATAAATTTTGCTTTATCTTCACTCCATTTAATTTTTTTTAAGTTTTTCAAAATGTTTTCTATGTATTAACGTAAAATGCTTGCTGAAAGTAAAAATTGCTACAGGAAGTCAATGCTTGGATTCTGTTAACAGACCAGGTAATTATGAACATGTCCGACCCCTCACCCCAAGGAAAGTCAATGAATGAAAAATTATGCTTAATGTAATTGTTCAAAAGGACCACTTAATTTCATTTACTTATCTGATGAACAGTTTGCCAAAAAGCAACTAATTGTGGGTTTCTGTGCCCTGAAGGTCAGAAGGAACACTATCTTCTGGACCCCTGCCCTGACACAGGGTGACATCATGAGAAATATTTTTAACTGATGCAGGTTCTTGAACACCAACTCGAAGTTCCTTCACCAGGAAACTTGGCACAAAGACTGGGTACTTGGAGTATGATGTCATTGCTCAGTGACATCTTGGGCACGATTGTCTTTGTGGGGGTGGGGGAGAGAAGTGAACACACTTCTTCAGGGAAAGCTGTGGATGCCTTAATATTTGAAAAAATGCAACTATTTTGGGAGTCATAATTTCCTAACCTGCCATATGGGCGATATGGTATCACTGGCCCAAAGAACTTTGAAAAAGATGATAATAAATAGATCTAGAACTCAGAATTCCTGAACCTGAGTGCTTACGTCAGAACCTCACATTGCTCTGCTGTGGAATCAGGTTCTTTATGAAGGTTGTTTTCAGGCATAGCAAGCTGGTCCCCAATTTTTACTGTTCTGCTCTAACCAAGTATATATGAAGTGAAGCATGGGGTGACGAACTGGGACATGTCAAAAACTGATTCTCATGAGAGCAACCTTCCACAAAGACCACAGCCTATGGAAATGAACCCAGGTCCAAGAAGTGTTGACTGGAACATCAAAGGCATTTTCAAACTTGTTAAGTCACAGGGTCATGTGGGCTTTCTGTCATAAAAGAAATAAATCCTACCTACTGGCTACTCTTTCTCTCAGTGATATAAACCACTATTAGCAGAAGGATAGAATGATCCATTTTCCTGATAAGTCGGGCCAGATTGGAAAATCAGACTGAGAAAGTTCTATCCTAAGAGGTTGCAGGTTTGGAAGAACAGGAAAAAGGAAATGCAGAAAAGGAAAACAGTTCAGCATAAAAATGTAACCATGATTGTGAACTATTTCAAATACCCGTTAATATTCTGGGAGGGAAAAAGGGGAGTTGGGGGAAGTTAACACGATCCTTTATTTCATTTTGGGGGGGAAGGGGCTCTGGTGCCTCTGGTGGTCGTGAGCTGCTCCTGAGAGTCGTCGCTGGATTTGAACTGCCAACCCCGCAGGCCGCAGTCCCGCACTCAACTACTTACACCACCGGGGCTCAGTCCGATCCTTTATTTCTATACTAAGAAATAACTACCAAGCTGCCATTAAAAGCCAAAGTAACACATTTCAAAAATTAAGGAAAAGTAGGGCACTGTCGTATGCTACATGACATGTAACAGTTGCCCCAGCTGCTCCTAGTGAAGAGGAGCCCCGGTGGCACAGTGCGGATATGTTGGGCTGCTAACCACAAGGTCAACAGTTCGAAACTACCCCCTGCTCCTATGAGACAGAGAGGACTTTCTAGTCCCTTAAAGAATTATCCTCTCAAGAGGGCGGGGGAGTGAAGTGGGTGATGAAAGGCTGATACCAAGGACTTAGGTAGCAAGAACATGTCTTGAAAATGCTGATGGCAACAAATGTACAAATGTACTTGAGACAGTAGATGGATGGATGGATGGATGGATGGATGGATGGATGGATGGCAGGCAAAAAGAGTTGTATGAGCCCCCAATAAAATGATTTTTAAAAGAAGAGAAGAAGAATTATACTCTCAGAAACTCACAGGCAGTTCTACCCTGCCCTACAGAGTCCCTCTGAACCAGCACCAGCTCCCAGGGAATGAGTATGCTTTATGGTTCTTGCCCTAACAAAACTAACACAAGTGGGTGGCTGTCACAGAAATTGCCTTTCTCAAAATCTGGGCGGTTAGAGGTCTGCATTCAAGGCTCCAGCTCCTGAGAAAGCTTTCTTTCAGGTTTGGCTCCTGGGGAAGGTCATTCATTGTCTCTTCAGCTTTATTTTATTCCTTGATCCTCAGCTGATCCTGATAGAGCATCACTTCTGGGATAGATGCTTTTTTTGTACCTCAAAAGGAATCAACTCAAAACATACCCTATGCCAGTGGTCGGCAAACTGAACCGCGAGCCACACACAGCTCTTGCAGTGTGAGCGTGCAGCTCTGAAGTAGCAACGAAAGCATTTGAAGGTTATTATTTCAGGTGATTTCATTAGATTGGAAAAAGAAAACATTTTTAAGGCTCGAGTCATTTTAAAGTTGCTAAGCGAGACAGGATGGTCTCTTCACAGTCTCAAGAGACTGCCGACCTCTGCCTTACGCTAACACTGTCCTATCAGCACCACCAAAAAACCCTTTCATTGGCCAGATTCTAATCCCATTGTTAACTACTTAAGGTCACTCCCAGCACCCGGACAGGATAGCACAGAACTGCCACAAAGGGTTTCCGAGGCTGTCAACTCAACAGGAGATGACTGGCAGGTCTTTCTTCCATGGAGTTCCTGAAGGGTACAAACACTGGACCTTTAGGCTACCAGTGGTCAGTTTAACCATGTGTCAGCAGGAACTTCAGGATTCACAACACATATTTTGAAGGGGAAACAGTCCATCCTGCAGCAATCATCCAGTTTTATAACGACATACTATTTGGCAAAAACCAGAATGCATATTTAACTTTACCTTAAGAACCCAGGTCTAACATGTTCAAAACTCTGACACTACATCCCAGCTTCCCTGGTCACCTTTTAAATTATACAGAATGTACACTGGTGCTTGAAAACAAAAATCTGCGATGAGAGTGTGTTCTAGTAGAGTGGTGAAGCACCATCTCTGGGATAGGCCTCTGTAACTGCCACCTGATGATGTGGTGGGACCGGGGCAAAGGTGCATCCAAAACACCCAGCAGGTTTGGTCAGTCTGGGTGGCCATTCCCTTGTGCATGACAGAACCACCTTGGAAGCAGCAGCCAGAGGGGATTCTGGGGTCATCAAGGAGGAACCACCACCAGGAGGGCACACTCACGATAGCTGTCTGAGAGGAGGAAGCCTAGACCAGAGGCACAGAGACCCAGAGGCAGAGGAAAGGAGCCACACCATGACTGAACAAAGGGCCTGCGTCCCTGAGACAGAGAGGGAAGAAGCCAGCAGACTTCAAGGCCCACCAAGGCAGAAACCAAGGGACCACATAAATGGGAAGCTGAGGCCAAGATATAGAGTCTTGTTTGCTAGCTGAGAAGAGGGGCCGCTGTGGACCCTTGACCGCATCCTTACCGATGACAGGTCTGGACTTGTGGTAACCTGTTAATTTCTTGTCTGTGCAGTCGCGGAAATGAGTTCTCAAGTTTAGCGACAGAGAGTGTTGCCAGAGGAAACGCTGGTGTCAGAATAGGGTAGAAGAAGGATGGAGCTTGGAGGCCAGTCCGATCTTGGCCTTGTGGCAATGGACCTTGGCAGGTTTGGAGGGGGATTTCTCTTCTCTCTACGGAAACCTGTGGAGCCCTGGTGGTGCCGTGGTTATATGTCGGGCTGCGCACTGCATGATGGGCTGTTTGAAACTCCAGCAGCTGCCTGGGATAAAGGCAGCTTCCCATTCCTGTTATGACAGTCTCAGAAACCCACAGGGAGGTAGGTGCCAGGAGTCCACAGTGACTCGATGGCAGAGAGTCTGGTTTTTGTTTGCTTGTTTTCTACTGAAACCAGAGGAGGTCAGGTGTAACCTCTTGGTCATTTTCACAAGCAGTAATTATTTTAAGCTAGTGATAATACCAGATCTAGAAGCTTTTAGGATAATAAAGAACCATTTTATCAGGTCTTTAAAATCTGTAAATACGTGTAATGCATTGGACTTGGTAGTTTTAGAATACTGATAGAATAGAAAATTGTAATTTCTGCCTGCTTAGAATTTAAAGAATGCAAACATCAATTACAAACTGATAGGAACTTTCTCCTCTCAACCACTAACTGGAATTATGAGAAGCCCAGGTTTCTTCTGGAATTAATAAACTCATCTAACTATAGTAGCGTGGTTTTGTTTATACCAGCCAAGATCTCACATGGTCACAAGTGTAACTTTCAAGACTTCTATTCCCTCTCTTGGCATGAAGGGGGTTGGGTTTTGAGATTTGATGCATATATCCAATGTTTAAATCACCTGACTTGAACTCCCCTGGAAGGTGTTACACAAAAGAATACAGTATCACAGAAACCACAGCTAACTGAAGTAATTAAGGACAAACAGAAGAAAAGAACATTTTGTCCAATGTCCAATTAACGAGCTATGCCTCATCTGGGGATAAGCAAATCATTTGGGCTAAGAATCATTTAAGGCATTGTTAGCACTCTATAAATTTTTCTTAGAAGAACCATGTTGGCTAAAAAAAAGTCTTCCTGTTACAAAAATCAATGTGATAAACTTGTCCACAAAACTTGAGCCTTTGATAAACAAAACCGCTAAGTATGTCCCAAGATTAAGGGGAAATCTCCAACTTACTTTTCATCATTATCTCATCTGTGAGTCAAGTGGAAAAAACAGATTGTAATACTATTTATTGCGACTCTGTTGTTCTGGATTGTTAAATAGAACCAATTCCGGACTTCAAGGGTTCTTAAAAGATGTCACATTGCAGACAAATGAGCTCCTGAATTGAGCAATGGCATCTTCCATCCTCTTATTGACAAGTGACGGTGAAACAAGGAATACAGAAAATGGCAGAAGAAAGGCTCCCTTTGAATGATGATGATGAGGAGGAGGACAAAGAGTGCTCCATGCACCAAGAACTGCAGGAAGCATGGGCATTCTAAGAAGTACAGACATATTGCTTCCCGGAAGCAAAGATGTTTAGAATTCCTCACACTTAATGTTGTCAAGTGGGACCAGTTCCTAGAGAAGGATATCATCCATGGAAAGGTAGAAAGTCAATCAACATAGAGGAAGAGCCTCAAGGAGACGGAGTCACGTGTTCACACACACCAGGAGCCTTTTCAAAGGTCATCAGCATTAAAATAAAAGGACCATGTTCCTTAAACTTTCTGAAGCCCCCTGTACCGGCTACTGTGAGGACCACACACCAGTAGGGTGCACTTCATTCTGTTCTACATGGAGTCACCGTGTGTTGGAACAAGTGTCAATAACGCTTAAAAACTAGTCCTCTCCTCAAAACTATTTGTACCAAACATGGATCCAACTAAACAAAAGATCAAAATTCGGTGTTCACAAACTATTTTTAGAGTGTAGGCTGCCTAAAGACCAGACCTGGATCACCTCTCTAAAACACCCTGATAATGGAAACTATCTCCCAAGAAGGTCACATCACCACCTCAAGGAGAACAACAAGGCAAAACATATTCCTGAAATATAAAAATGACCATTAAAGTATTTGATGGAAAAAACTCCCCATGGATAACTGTGGGAATTTATTTGGATTTTTTTAAATGAACGGTTCAGCATTTTCCAAGCTATTTACTAGTCATTTACAAGAACGTGCTAATCTTTTTAAAAGCATTTAATCCTTTGAGAGTTTTCAGGTTTAAAAAGGGAAAAAGAAACTCTCCCAAAGCGAAAAAACGAAGGGAAGAAGTATAAAGTCAGATGCTCAAAAAACTTTATAACCACAACCCTGAATTTAGAATTTTTCAAGAAGCATGCCACAGTGAACCAAGTGCATGAAGAAAGCCAAGCCCTCCTTCTCCCCTCCTAATTGAATAAGCAACAGATTCTTCTCCTCATGGACTCTAGGAAGGGGTGAGTCATTTTGGGAAGGCCAGAGCTTGGAAGGTTTCCAAAAACTGGGGTCTCAGGTGAGGTAGCTTAAACAGGCTGGATATCTTGAATGGGACCACAGGTCTGATTGTTGGCAGGGTTCCTTGGTCCTTTTAAATGTCACATCCATATTTCATGTGGCTTATTAACTCACAAGCATGGTCCCTGTGCTGGGACAGATTTGAAACCAAGTCGTGACATATGGTCTATGCAAAGTAGCAGATTAATTCTTCTGCCTGACATCTTAACCAAACGCTATACATAAAAGACATACACACATATGTGAGAGCTTCAAAAAGTTCGTGGAGAAATGTCATGACCTTTCTTTTCCATTTTTCCACGAGTCCACTTCACATACATGTGTTTGTGCTGTTTTTTGGTTTGGTTTGGCTTTTTTTTCCCTTTCAGTCTTTCTAACTGCAGCATTATCGATTTGCATCGAACTCCTGTCTGTAGCAGAATGCTACTGTTACACTTCCTAAGGGGCCTCGGGAGTGAGTGAACAGCCCAGAACCTTTTCATGTTTAGCTTGACAGAATCCAGGTCCAGCATCCTCAAAGGGCTGAACAGGGAGGAGCAAGAATACAGGAAGTTTCAGGGAAACATGAACCTGGCCTGTACAGAGTGATTTCCATCTTAAGCGAAAACCCTATACAGATCAGAGTTGGGCGCAGTGGGGAGGGGGAGATGGGGGAAGGGGTGTTCTTTCTCTTCTCTACCTTCGAGAACTAAAGTTATTAACTAACCCACCTTATTTAGTCAAGAGCAAATGCTTCGTGGGTACACTGTGGGCAGTTTTCAGAGCCTAACTCCTTGCAAAACTAATCTTAGTAGTCTATGTATCTCCTGAGCTTTACACCAATAATTACTCATGTGTCATGTTGTGTATCCAGCTGCAAACATTATAGAGATAGGATGAATTGATTGCAGAAAATCAATTACAGAAAAAATATGCAATAAAATGTCAATCTTCATGACAGAAAGTCTGACCAATCTCCACAGGTGATTACTATGAAGCAGCATCTCCTAGATCAAAATCAATGTCAGCTTCAGTCCTCTACTGAGAGGTGGTCTTCTCAGTTCTTGATTCTGTATGGTCTTATAACTTGCATAACCAACAGATTTGGTAAAGAGTGTGTTCTAGAACCTCCAAGGTTCATTCATCATAAGTCTTGCATGCTCCGTCCACTTGGACTTCTTGCAACACTCTGTGTGAATCCAGTGATCATATAAGAAACCTCACTACTCTGAAACCACCATGCTGTGACAGCACATGAAGATGCCACATGAAGCAATGAGCTAGAGAGAAATGTGTAATCCCTGGGCAGCTTCAAACCTTCCAACTACCTCAGTTCATGAAATTGAATAAGTGAACATTCAGTGAATAGGTCATATTGAGTATGGATATTGGAAAGGGCCAATGGACTCGCCAAAAATATGGCCCCCTGAAGCCATGCATTTATCTATAGCCATCCAATTCCCCTTCCCTGTGACCCAAATCTTTCCAGCTATACCTTGCCCAAAGCCCTCATGCATAAAACCGAGAGCACAGCGCACTGGTTGTACATCAGTAGTTTTACTACTCTTTGGCATAAGACCAGAACTGGATGTCCCCTAGCTACCATTACTGATCATTTTTCTCAAAGATTTGATAGAAGAATCTTGACTAAAAGGAGGGATAATGGAAATGATGGGGGAGAAAATCCAAATTCTCAAAAATACAATTCATTTTCTCAATGGAATCAAGACTTTATAAAGCCATTGAGGCTGGATGAGCCTGTGAAATGAGTACCCTGAGGATAACTTTACATTTTAATCCTTATGCCCAAACTGTCCTCTGAAAATTCAAACAAAAAATGGTTGCTGCTATGTCTGTATTGGACATTATACTCTTAAAGAATAAACTATGTGAGATCAAATTAGCAACAGTAATTTGAAAGGATAGATGAGAAGAAACTTAAGGAACAGTGAGTTCAAGTCATTGTTGGATAAATCTGGAGAAGGATAGTAAAGATGTTACACACTTTGACAAATGAGCCCATGTCACTGAGCTATAAATGTAGAAACTGTTGAACTGGTGCATGATTGTGTATTTGCACTCACAAATACAAGTTTACAACCACTAAGATTTGGGGTTGTTTTTCAGCAACCTATTTCTAGAATAGTATCTCTGTTGAATTCTGAGCATATATTAACATTTTTTCTCTCTACACATTACTCTGAATTTTGTTTTCAAATTTGATATGGCTACTCCTCATCAATGATTTCCTAATCCAACATTTTACATTTAAAGCAGTAAGAAATATACTACCCACCTATTTTGCAAATTAACAATGTAGGTAGGTCTGGTAGTCATGAATAGCAACGTGTGAGGCCAAAGTAACACTGATTGTGATGGTTAAGTTTATGTCACATTGGTCATAATTCCTAGTGGTTTTTGAGTTATATGGTGATGTAATTTGGGAACCATGTAATGGGGTAATGTGGAAGCTATGTAATGATGAAATTTGGTCGGAGTAATAGACTTAGTTTGGCAGCTATGTCATGATGAAATTGGCATCAATGTCATCGTGCAATTAGGCCGTTGGGTTAGCAATAATGATGTTGGTAGTTACATAATGATGTGATTTGACATTTATGTAATGATGTAGTCATCCTCCATTTTTGCACATCGGTTTTGTTTAGTGACCTGGTTTTAAGAACCTAACCATATCAGTGGGCAGTAGAGCACTGCAAAAGAGAGGAAGACCCTCAATAAGACGTCTACTACAGCAGTTACAACAATGGGCTCAAACATCCATCACCGTGAGGATGGCACAGGATGAGCAATATTTCCTTAAGTTGTATGTAGGCAGGGCTGTCATTTGTTGGAACCAACTTAAAGGCACCAAAGGACAACCATGACCATATCAATAAATGAGGAGTGAGTGGATTATCACTTTCAAAATCAGTACATTTAACTCTGCCTATGGCATGTTAAACAAAGGGCGATTCGAAAATTTTTATTATTCTACTTTTATAGACTATGCTGAACAAACAATCCAATGTATGAGTATTTGTGCAGATGTATACCTATTGGATAAATTATTATAGATAATTTTCTCTGGGCCCAGAGCATTTGTCTTTCTAAGGTTAGATGTTTGTCTTCTTAGCAGTCACTAATTCACCAAACAACTGGGACCCTGAAAAATGGAAGGAAGTGGCCATTGTGAAATATGCACAAGCAGTACGAGGCTGTGCAAGCCAACTAAAGAGAATACAGAAGGAGTCTGAACTCTCATGTCACATGGCCTTATCACTCATGATGGTGGGAAATAAGCACTATTTTTAATTTTCATTTTTCAGTAATGCTTTGTAACATGTAAATGAACCCTTGCCAGCAATGAGCTAAGAAAAAACCCTTCAGTACATATTTACTGAAAAATTAAGAACTGAGTGTCCATTTCAAGAAAAACTGGTGGTGAATATGTAACTTGAGCAGAAGGTTAATCATGTTTACCACCCACCATGGGAACTATGATGAATCACTGACTACATGGACACAAGAGATATCAATCTGCCCAAGTAGCAGCACTGTCTACTGCAAATGCTGAAAGCTATTTCCAGAACATAACAAATATACTGAAAATAATTCAAAATTGTGCCCAAACTGTGATACACTATCAATGCAGCAGCTACAAAATTACCAAGTATGTGTCTATTTGTGCACATGTGTATGCAGTTCTTATGTGTACATAACATATAATACTTTATATATAATCATAATGTATCATAAAATATACACATTGTATATTTTAGTATACACATACCTTTGTCTTCAAAGTTTAACTTACCTATGTATTTACATAAGTAAATATATCTTTAGATGTATCTATCTACAGACAGATAGACAGGCCTATATATATGTGAGGGAACTTAAATTCATAGAAGGTGGAATTTAAGGTAATGGAATTTTTCCAAGAAGATTTTAAGCCCTCTCACATATACATATGTATACATGAACACACAGTTCTTGTTGGTGGTGGTCATTGAGTCCATTCTGATTCATAAGAGACCTACATGACAGAATGGAACTGCTCCATAAAGAGTTCTTGCTTATAATCTTTACAGGTTCTTCCTCCTGGAGAGCTGTTGGCAAGTATGAACTGTCAACTTCTCAATTAAGAGTCAAGTGCACAACTATTAGGCCACCAGAATTCTTACACAGATACACATTTATGTTTGTGTGTGCATGTGTACAGCTCACAGTCTTACAAAAGTTTAGATTCATTATATGTGCATTCTCTTGTGAGCCATTAAGTCAATTTCAACTCAGAGAGAGCCAATATGAGAGGTCAGAAATTAGATGAGGCATTAAAACTGTGCCACAGAATTTCCAAAGATTCAATCTCTTAAGGAGCAGATCACCAGTCCCGTCATTTCATGCAGCAGCTTTCAGGTTCTGGTCACTGCGTTTGGGTCCGCTGCCAAGTACTCAACCATTGCATGACAAAAGTCCCTTCTGAGTAGAACTACAATTTTTAATTATATACATAACTGTACACTTGCACATATACTTTACAGTAACTGCACCTGAGGGAAGGTGCAAATAGTTCTGCTTGCAAGACATCAGCCATGAAAGTTCCTATGGAGCATAGGGATTGGAGGAGCACCATAAGTTAGAATAGACAGAAAGTTTAAAAGAATAGACCAAAATTTTGATGAAAAAGTGAATATGGCTTGCACATTCATGGCAGTATGCCTTGTCTTTCTTCCTTCTCTGGTGTCAACTGGATTTTAGAAAATTTGTGGACCTATTTTATACAACATGCCTAGAATCTGCTCACTGCATGACCTATTTCTGAAAATGAAACCCCAGATTTTTATTGCATCTTCTTAAAAATTAAGAATATTTAGTACAATAACCCAAGTGACATGCAGGAAAGTCTATAACACGAGTCTTTGAAACTTAGCAGATCACAATGACAAAATCTAAAATTGCAAGCAGATGAGACATGAATCCTTATAAAAATCCCTCAAACATATATAGGTTTCCTTTTGAAATTTTCTGTCTGTACTTTGGAATAGCCCTACTAGTGGGGTAGATCTTCTGCTGAGATTCTAGAATTCCTACCTTTACCTAGAAAAATTCAATTCTATATTCCAGGAACAAAAGACAGAAATGACAAAGAACCAGTTAAATTTGTGTGCCTGTCAAGAACTTTCATTCTGCCTTAGCTGTTTCCCACAATCAGATGATAAATATGTGTTTTAATTTCTTAAGTTTACTGCACAATGAAGCTATTTTAATTTTTTTGTATTTTTAGCAAACTTTGAAAATAAAACTTTCTTTTAAAAAAGTTTCTGGGGCTGAGCCACAGTGGCATAAGTGGTTGAGTGCGGGACTACGGCCCAAGGGCTTGGCAGTTCAAATCCAGCGGCGGCTCTCAGGAGCAGTGCTGGGTAGCTCCCACGACTACCAGAGGGCAGTGATGCCCCCTCCCCAAAAAAAAGTTTCTAAGTCAATCGATATGATAAACCAAATCTGGAGGCTAATCAGTTGTTCATAAAATGGAGGGAGGATGTCTTGAGAATGATGATGGCAACAAATGTGCAAGTGTAGTCTGCAAACAATTGATGCATGTATTGTGTTAAGAGTTGTATGAGCCCCCAATAAAATGATTTAATAAAAAATAAGAAAAGAGTCTATGTTTTTAATTATTTTACTTTCCACTTTCATTTGCAAAGTTTCATCTATTTGAACAGCAAATACTATGCTTACTCTAGCAATAATGTACATAGAGAATCTAACCTAGTGCCTGATTCAATAAATCAATACTACCCGTACAGAAGTGGACCCTGTTGAGTTGGCTGCCAGCACGGAACACCATCCAGAAAAATGAAGTCAATGAATGCGCAAGATACTACTTCATTGATGAATCCTTGTTCACCTGCTCCATCAACTTCTATCCCAGTAGAAATAATTTCAAACGCACAGAAGAATCATTTGAAGAGAACCATATCTTCGAAAGGATGCCTGCAAGGCTTAATGCAAAAATGCTCAGTAAGAATCCATAATGGCAAAGGCATGATAAGTCCTTCTAGAGGGGAAAAAATTGAGGTGCTTTCTCAAAAATTTCATCTCTCTAAATTTGGTTCCAACTCAAAATTCATAAACTACACTTCTCCACGTACAAAAATGGACAAAGTCAGTATGCCTGTGTCCAGATACAACAGTAAAATAATTCAAACAAGAATCTGCCGCTGTCCTCTCAAGGATAGGGAAGATCTTTTTGGGGGTGCCACTGAGATAGCACCGACCCGTCACAACCCTCTGCACAACAGAAGAAAACACTGCCCAGTCCTGAGCCATCCTCACCAGTCTTCTCATGTTTGCGTTCAATGAGACAGCCCCTGGGTTAATCCATCGTGTTAAGGGTGTTCTTTTGAACTACCACTCTACCTGACCAACGTGATGCCCTTCTCCAGGCACTGGACTCTCCTGACAACATGTCCAAAGCACATGAGATGAAGTTTTTCCATTTAGCCTCTTGGAGGCATTCTGGCTGTATTTCTGATTGTTCTCCTAGTCGTCTGAGGAATTGCTGCTATTCTTCTCCAGTGCCATCATTCAAATGCATTGATTCTTCTTCAGTCTTCTCTGTTCCAGGTCTGATTTTCCCATTCCTATGAAGTAAATAGAAACATTATGACTTGGGCTGGGTTTTCAACACTTTAAAGAGATTGTGTGCTGAAGATGTATCCAATGCAATGTGTCCTTTGATCTCCTGACCGCGGCTTCCATGAGCATTGAGTGGGGATCCAAGCATGACAAAATCCTTGACAACATCAATCTTTTCTCGGTCTTTCCTGATATGTCCTCTTTGAGCAATTTGTGAACATTATGGTTTTCTTTACATTGAGTTATGATCCATAAACAGGCCAAGACTCTTGATCTTCAGCAAATGCTGCAAGTCCGCCTCACTTTCAGCAATCAAGATTGGGTTGCCTGAATAGCGCAAGCTACTAATAAGCCTTTTTCCAATTCTCCTTCACACGATCCAACTTCTCTGATGGTTTGCTGAGCATACAGATTGAAAAGATAAGGTGAATGAATACACCCCTCATGAACATCTTTCCTGATTTAAAATCAAGCAGTATTCCCTTGCTCTGTACACATGCATCTCTTGATCCATGTACAAGTTCTATATGTGCACGATGAAGTGCTCCGAATTCCCATTCTTCTTAAAGCTAGCCAGTCTGTTATGATCCAGAGTTGAATGCTTTTGCACAGTCAATAAATACAAGCAAATATATTTCTTCTTTAAAAGATTTATCTGACATCAAGGATATCCCTTGCTCCAAGTCCTCTTCTAAATCTGGCCTAAAGCTCTGTACCCTGTGAAGGCAATGAAGATCTGCAGTATTTTTTGCTAATCATCACTTTACTTGCATATGGCACTAGTGATGTTGTTCTATAATTTGAGCATTCTGTTGGGTTCAATTTACAGTTCTCTTCCAGTCAGATGTCCAAATTTCCTGACACAGATGAGTAAGTGTTTCCAATACTTCATCAGCATGGTGAAACATTTCAGTAGGTATTCCATCGATTTCTACTCCCTTGTTTTTGGCTAATGTTTTAGTGCAGTTTGGGCTTCTCCTTTAAATACCAGTGGGACTTGATGATAAGCTACCTCTTGACATGTTTCAATGCCAACTAATTATTTTGGGGAAAGTGTCTCTGGGTGTTATTTACATCTTCTTTTGATATGTCCTTCGTCATTCAATATTTTGCCCTTAAAATCTTTCAGTATTATAATGTAAGGCTTGAACTATTTCTTTAGTTCTTTCAGTTTAATATATGCTGAGCATGTTCTCTTTGTTTTCTAACTCTGTCTTTGCACATTTCATTACACTGTTTGTTGTTGTCATTTTCAAGTTGCCCTGTGAAATTATGTTTAGCTCTTTGACTTCATGATATCTTCCATTCGCATTAGCTATAAAACAGGAAGTCCAAGTTTCGGTGTCTCTTCTGGCATCCATTTGATCTTTTCTTTCCTTTTTAATAACCTTTTGCTTCCTTCGTGTATGGTGCACTTGAAGTCATCCCACAGCTCATTGGGTCTTCTGTCACTGGTATTCACTGAGTCATATCTGTTCTGAGATGTTCCTGAAATTCAGGTAGGATGTAATCAGGGTTATATTTTGGCTCTCGTGGACTTAAATGTTTCTTTATGTTCCACCTGAACCTACATATGAACAATTGATGGTCTCTTCCACAGTCATCCCCTGGCCTGGTTTTAGGAGCTGATCTGAACCTCTCTACTATCTCTTCCTGAGGATGCAGTCCATTTTATTTCAGTGTATTCCATCTGGACAAATTCACAGGTACAGTTAGCCCAGTTGTGTTGTTTAAAAAGGGTATTTGCTATGAAGTTGTTGGTCTCAAAAAATTCTGTCAAGCAATTGCTGTCTTCATTTCTATCACCAAGGCCGTATTTTTAACTCCTCTCCTTCCTTCTTTGTTTCCACCTTTTGCATTCCAAGGACCAATAATTATCAGTGCACCTTGATCGCAAGTTTGGTCAATTTTATACTGAAGATATTGGTAGAAATACTAAATGTCTGCATCACTGGCATTAGTGGTTGGTATGGAAATATGTTTTTTTGTTTTTTGGGGGGGCATCACTGCCCTCTGGTGGTGGGAGTAGGAGGCCCAGCCTTTGCTCCGTGGAGCTGGAATTCAACCTCCATCCCGGTGGGCCGCAGTCCCACGCACAAGCACTAAGCCACCGGGGCTCAGCCCCGGTTGGTATGGAAATGTGAATAACAGTTATACTGACAGGACTTCCTTGCATTCAGATAGGTATTATTTTATCACAGACATGACTGTACTTAAAGATCGATCTCCAAACATCCTTTTTACTGCAGAGTGCAGTTAGTCGTCCTGATAGTATCATTTCCTGTATAGTAAACTTGTATGATTTTCTGATTCAAAATGGCCAATTCCAGTCAGTTTCAGCTCGCTATGCCTAGAATGTCCATTTTTATGTTTCACTTTGTTATTTACAACCTCCCATTTCCCTAATTTCATACTTTATCATTCTTAATTCTGATTATTAATTGAGGTTTGTAGCTGTTTCTTCTCATTTCCATCCATGCTGCCCAGCAACCGTGAAGGCTTGACTTCTGCAGTCCCTATTGCATCTGTCACAAGGTCAACTGCACTCTGAGAAGCAGTTCTTCCTCAATCATACCATGAGTGCCTTCTGACATGAGAGGCTTATTGCCTGGATCTGTCTGACAAATTTTTGCACCTTTTCATGAGGCTTTTTATATCTGTCAATATTTTAACACTAGCCATAAAGCTTTCAGTGGCTAATTTCTCTGAGGTGGAAAATCTATTCCTACTGCCTAGTCTGGTCTTATTCTGGAAGCTCTGTGGAAGGCTGTTCACTTGGGGTGACGGTGGTGGTGTTTGAAATACCAGTAACATAGCTTCCAGCATCACAGAAACATGCAGGCCGCCACAGTATGACAAACTGGCAGACACGTGGAAGAAGATTAATAGCAACCTCTTAAAATATCATTTTAGAAGTCAAAAAATTATCTCTGCATAAACTTGTGATGAGGTGTGAACATTCTTTTACTGCACCTCAAAGTCCAGCCAATACTTCTGAAATACTGAATATACTAGACTTCTCCAAGTATTCTCAGTGAAGCCCAGGCACGTTAAGGTCAAAAGGAAAGTCATTAAAATCCACTCCTAACAAATCTGTTATGTAGAGCATAAGGGAGAGGAGTGTGCAACCAGGGTGGGCATTCATAGGACACATTCTGGTGGTTGAAGTGGTTAAAATTGTTCCCTCAGTCAGTAAAAAGAAACTCATGCTTATTGAGATGACAAACTGCTAATTATGTCACACAGCAGCAGACTTGGAAACAGGTGATGGACCTTGGAATGGTGTCAGCAAAAATGTGAGTTCGCTCCAGTGACCAGGACTTAGTGACGTCAGCAAAAAGGGAGGAGTGTTTATGTGTAGATGTGTGCTTGTGCGTGAAGAGTAAAGATGAGAAGGCTGGTCACAGCGTTTGGTTAGAGGTCAAAGCTTAGATCATTCCCAAGTGGGAGGAGATGGCTGGTAGGTAAGCATCACCCAGTTACAGCAAGGCACCAGTACCAGGGACCTGGCTATGGAATTCCAGGAGAATTGGGGAGAGGTGGAGGCAGTTGACTGTGTCCAATCAGAGCTCAGCCAGGAGGATCATCTATTTTAAAAAGATCACACCAATAAGAGTGAAGCATCAACAGATAAACTGGGAAAGATTAGATGCTCTGGGGAACAATTTGTTTGTTCTATAACTTGAGGAAGTGACTTTATGGTGTGGAAAAGGGAGCTTCCATGAGCTAACAGGACCTCCAAATTTCTGAGGTCCACTTTTCCTCCAATGTTTTGAAGCCTCCTTGCCTATGTGTGTATCTTGGAGAGAATACTGGCAAGGTATTTAAAAGGAACCACACAGACATATGTATATTACTACGCTGATTAATTGGCTAGTATGACCTCTAGAGATAGCCTTGAATCTCCAGTTCTTTTAAAAACAAAGCCTGGGGCTGAGCCCCAGTGGCGTCGTGGTTGTGCGTGGGACTGCGGCCCACTGGGATGGAGGTTCAATTCCAGCTCCCAGGAGCAAAGGCTGAGCCTCTTACTCTCACCACCTGAGGGCAGTGATGCCTAAAAAAAATAAAAAGCCTGACATAGACTTGGTAGTCGTATACAGAACACTCTCCTCCTCGCCCATGAATGATATAAATAACCAATATATACATTTTCTTGATGCAAAAAAAGATGTAAAGATCCTACACTAACTTTATTTGGAAAATAAGTCTTCTCAAGCAGTGGACAAATCAGTATGCAAAAACTATTACACTCGAACATAGCAATGGTTGTAGGGACAGCACTGGCCCAAAAAGTGTCTTCTTCTGTTGCATGGTAGGTGGGTAGCTGTGGATCAGGACAGACTCAAGAGCACCGGGCAACAACAGTCTAAAAGTCAAAGTCTGAGAGGTTTTAAGCAACACTGCTTGCTTTGGTTGGGAACAAGAAAGCTAGCAATTACAAATCACAGACCCTTGGAGTTGTTTCTGATTGGCGTCAATGCGATCAGAACAGTGTGATTTCCAAGTACCAACAGCTATAAAATCACCTGCCTGGAATGTCTAAACCAAAAGAAATCTGCATGGCTTCTCTCTTTTTAGTAAAAGCACTTCAGTTTGTAGACAGCATAAAGAAATTTGGAGATGAAGTCCAAAGCAACTCAAACACACACACACACACACAAATATGATAAGCATCAATATCTTCAAAACCTGTTGCCATAAGAAACATGCTCATTTGTGGAGTCATGTGTCAAGAGCATTTGAAAACAGCCCAGAACAAGACTCATAGGGTTCTGAGCAGTATTGTCTGGAAGAACCTTCTTAAAGCATATCTAAAAATGACCATGATATAGGCCACCAAGACTAGGGATGTGACAAACTTTCCATTCAACCCAAACAACAGTACACCGGGCTTGGTACAGCAGTCTTTTACAACATCAGACACCACCCTGTGTTTTCCAGCTTAAGTCGTTGAGTTACAAGTGTGGCTGGGGGAGATTCCAGTTCACCCAGTGGAGCTCCTAGTAGTGGGGGGTGCTCACTGATGCAGTCTCTGGAGCACAGCATACTCCATGAAGATGCAGGTCTCAGGGACCAAGTCTTCTGTGGCATCCATCCAGACAGCTTTCCCGGCATACCTCGGGGCCCTAGGTCAAGTCTGCCCTCATGCTGCATGTCATTAATGACCCTCCCTACCTAGCAATCCCAAGGGTACCTTCAGACTCTCCTTCTGCCACCTGGCAATCAGATCTTCCTCCCCTTCCCCCAACAATCATGCACTTATGGTTGCCCAGAATTGATCATTCCTTCTCCCTTTTCCTGCACTGCCCCCTCCCCAAATCAATAGGCCACTCCAAGGGACCTCACCCCAGGTCCACATGGCTACCCCTCAGCAAACCTCATCCCCCATCCAAGGGACCTACATTATACTTACTTGGAACAGATGAGGGGTGGTTCATGGGCACTAGTTTAACTCTTTACCAAGCTGTCTTGTCTCCCACATGAGCTTGTGCCCATTCTGCTGCTTTCACCTGCTAACAAATTCTGCTGTAAAAAGAAGTTGTCCTTCTTGACATCCCTTCTGACAAAGCTTACTATTCACGCTCTCATTATTGCTCCAGCAGACCCTTGCTGTACCCACTTACTGAACTCATCTCAGATGGTACTCTCCTCCTTCGCAATGTAGAGGTGATAATCTTAAAGACCAAGCATACCAGTATGCTAAAAGCAAGACATCATATACAGCATTTTAAGTAGCATAAGACCATCTCTAGTAGCTCTGGGCTAACTCCAAATTCCCTCATGTTTTAATCCCTAGAGGGGTTTAAAGGGTTTTCACAAATCTGGCCTGGGTCCTGCCATTGCTCTTACCACACTCTATGTTCTGCCCACACCTATTGGTCTCTTCTTTCTCCCAAACACCATCTTTCCTCATGCTCCCATGAATTTACATTTCTATTCTCTATCAACAGCCTCATTCCTTTATTCAGGTAAGAAGACTGGAGTTCAAGTTCACTTCTTCCCAGACTGCCTCTTTTTCTGGAGTTTGACTTTCTCACTTCTTTCTCACATTCCCTCAATATTTTGTTAGAGGATAAATCATAGAACATATACACTTACCATATTATAATTCACACATGTCTAACTTCCTTATATTAAGGCAAGGGTCATCTTCTTATCCCTAATACTTAACATCAGATTTCACTGTGTATCCAATATAACAACTCCAGATAGGTTATGATGAAAGATGTAATACATCAAAGCCCGGCTGAAAAAATATCCCCATCAATATCCATATTAAGATGGCCATAATTCTTTCAATAAACGAGTGAAAACTTTTGAGGCACAATTTTATGTTAGCAGCACACCAGTATTGCACATGAACTTTCCATTATCTTTACAGAGAATCTTGAAGGCTACTGAATGACATAAAGCACTGATAAGGTAAAATACTGTTTTTAATTTTTATGTGTATACAGCAGAACATAAACAAATTCAACAGCTACCACATGCCAAGTCTGAGGCACTGATTACATTCATTGATGTAAGTGACCATTCTGCTATTTCAGACTTTGAAGTTGTGAAATTCCGCAATCTCTTGGATAGGAATCAGCATCCACATATAGAAAAGGATGAACCAGGCATAAGAAGAGAGGGTGGAAGCAGAAGCGTAGAACCCAACTGGAAACTACATGGTGTTTCCAGGAGCCAAAGAGAATGGTAGCAACTGAATGAAGTCTTTGCAAGGTTTTCTAACAGCATGTTCATGCTAACATGCACATCCCATTAGCCAAATGAAAGGAACCCAAGCGAGAGAGAGGGCATGAATGATTTGTTGTTGGCTGCCATCCAATCAGTTCTGACCCATAGTGACCCTACCCACAACAGAACAAAACACTGTCTCTGCTCCTGGGCCATCCTCAGGATTGTTCCTAGTCTTCGAGTCCACTGATGTAGTTTTCCAGAAGTTCATTGAACAGCAGCCAGTGATGAGCGCAGATGAATTAGTGATATCTCAGGCTACACAAATGGCGAGTAAAATGAGAAGTTAAGCATGCAATAAGAAAGAAGCTGGAGCAGGCATGCAGATCCTACCATGAAGCACCCAACCATGAAGAGAGAGTGGTCACATGGAAGAAGGCATGAAAAGAGATTGCTACAGGACCGGCCACATCCAGACCTGGAAGTAGGGGCGGTAGAGACCAGGCTGGGGGAGGGACCAGAATGCCACACCCACATGGAGACAGGTGGATACAGAGGATGAGAAAGAGAGATGGTCCGGTCCCCACGATGTCCAGAGCCCTACCTACGATGCCCAGAAGATTACAGAAATCTTCACCCTTGCAGAAACCTATGCCACAGGGGGACAGGGCAAACAACAACAGGACCTGATATACGGTCTCCCTACAGAAGCAGACAATGACAGAGGACATTTCGGGGGTCATATGGTGGGAAAGAAATGTGGGCTGAGGCCCCAAAATGGATCTAATCAAGAAAGGAGCACTACTGGTTGGACAGTGGGGAGGAGAGAAAGACTGGACCGATGGCTCCTGGGGGGACATAGGAGAGAGGGAAGATGAAGGGGGGCCTGGACAGACTCAGGGGTGGGGGAACAATGGGTGGTCTGCAGTCAGTGGTGGGGAGGGTGTGGGAGGCCTGGTGGGGCCAAAGTAAGGGTAATGTAACAGAGAGGAAGTACTGAAACCCAAATGATGGCCGAGTATGACAGTGGGACAGGAGGAAGGCAGAAGGAAATAGTGGAAGGAACTAGAAGGCAAAATGCACTTGCAGAGGTCTAAACACAGACATGTACATATGTAAATATAAGCACATATTATAATGAGGGAACAAATCCTGATACATATATTTATATGTTTAATACTAAGATAGAAGCTGGACCTTGGACCCCTACCCAGGCACTGTCCCTCAAGGCAAGAACACTTTGTTCTCCTAATTTGACATTTCAGATTGCTCACTGGCCCAATGTGATCACTGAAGTCAAATAGATTCGCAAGCAAATGGGGTGAAGAAAACCCTTGGTGCCCAGCTACCAAAGGATATAGAGCCTGGGGTCTCAAAGCCTGAAGATTAGCAAACGCCCAACTAGCTGAGAGGTATCCAAGCCAACAGGGAAGAAGTGGCCACAAGGTGTCAAAAGGACCAGGCCTCCGGCATCAAATAGAAAAAATTGTATCAGTGTGAGCGATCTCTCATGAGATGACCACTGAGGACATGTGGGGATGGAACAAGAGTGGTAAAGATGGCTGATGTTACCTGGCTATCAAGAGATATGACATCTGAGGACTTAAAAGTTTGAGAGTAAACAAATGGTTATATGACCCAGGCACAACAAAGTCTACCTTAGAAGATGCATACCAGCCTGTGCGACCATGATATGTGGAAAGACCCAGATATCAGACATCAAAGAACAAAAATCACATTATTGTGTGCCCACCTTCCTGACGAGATCGTGGAAGACAGAAGGGAGCAGATGCAAAGAGGAGAAATTTGATGGCACCCAACTACCAAATGATAAAGCATCTGGGATCGCAAAGGCTTGAGGGTGAATGGAGGACATCTAGCCCAGAAGCAACAAAGCCCACCTGGAAGAAAAACACTAGCATGTGTGATCACAGGGGGCTGAAGGGAGCAGATAACAAACATCAAAGAACAAGAACCATATCACTACGAATGGAGGGAGAGCGGAGTGGGGACCCAAGGCCCACCTCTGGGTAATTGGACACTCTCGCACAGGGGAGTCGTAGGGAGGAGATAGGCTAGTGAGGTGCTGTGAGGTAGCAATGAAGCATACAACTTTACTCTAGTTCCTAAAGTCCTCCTCCCTTCAACTGTTACAGTCCCACTTCTACACTACTGTGGAGATGAGAAATGGAAATGTGGGGAACCCAGGACAGATGAACCCCTTGGGACTAGTAGTAGGAGTGGAGCTACTGGATAGGTGGAGGAAAAGGAGAGTAGATAGGGGGGCCAACTTCAGGGATCTACAATGACAGCTGCAGGCATGTGAAGAAGCATGGCACAATATATATATTTATGTATCATGAGAAATGATGTAGGGATCCCCAATAAAATGATTTTTTTTTTAAAAATAAATAATCGAAAAAAGAAAAAATGAGAAAGAAATGTTAGGGACTTATGAGAATTCAGTGAAGAGTAAACTGACAGGAGAAAGGGTAAGAAAGGATGAGGCAGCTTCGAGCAGAGAAGCTGGCTTCTCCAAGTCCAACTGGAAGTGTCAATGGAAAGCCAGAGGAGGTCAGAGGTCACACTTGATGTGAAGAGGTGGACAACTGCAGAGAGTGTCCTCTCCAGCCAGACCAAGTTCACACTTGCTCCACTCCATGATCCCACAAGGTGAGCCACCTAAGCGAGGAAAGGCAGATGACTCAGTAACCTTTTCTACAACTTAGCCACTGTTTGATCGGGAGCTCTTCTGCTGCCCCACAGACACTTGTCTCCAGTTTCCTCATTTACAGTGAAATCAAAGCTGAGGCAAATGTCCTAAGAACACCTGCAGCTAGTGGAACAATGTATGGAGATGCTCTCCTTTAAGCCAACCCAGGGCACTAACCCAAGAGGCTGAAAGAACATGGGTGAGATGCAAGGTCATGGGGATGGCATCCTTCCCTGGCCCTGGCAGAAGTCCTGGGGGTGGAGGTGCCCAGGACAGCACCTGGAGGCATCCCTTTGAACCTGTTTCCCCTTTCACACACAAGAGCTGAGGTAAAGCCTTCAGAGATGTTTAAGAATCAAGTTACACGAAATTCATGTTACTCAATACCCAGGAACCCATGTGAAACGAGTTTGCACATAGGGCCCTTGTGCCTTATGTCGTTTTACAGGACTCTTATGCCTCCCCGAGAGCAGCTCCCCAGAACGGTGTAAATGTGCAGCTTGTGCACACACCCCATCTGAACTAGAGATGAGCATGTCACTACTTGGTAGAGCCTATGGGGGGGAAATTTTAAATTATAAATCAAACATGGGGGCTTCAAAAGAGAAAATTGTTTCCCCACACACACCCCCTCCAAGCTTACTTTTCCTTGGTTTTTAGGTCTATGTATTATTTCAAGGGATGGGGGAAATCCATCTGTTTCTGAGTTCTTTATGCTGAAGTCACAAGGATATCACTGGGCAAGAGTTATTGGGTGACCACATCACTTTCTCCCTTTCCTTGCACTCCTGCTTGTCTGCTTAAAAGCCAGCAGGTGTATTGTGTCATAGCTGAAGAGAGGGGAGTTGTGAGACACCCTCGTTTTGATTCAAGCCTCAAGAACCATTTTTTTTAAAGAGATCCTTTAAGCCTCCCCATTTCCTAATAGTGTGATTTGCTGATGGAGTCATAATTCTGTTTTGATTTTAACTTTAAGGTAAGGGAGATGAGAGAATACATGTGGCCAACAATGGACAGCTGGCCAATTTTCACATAACCATGACTGTCTTCATCTTCTATTTTGAGATGCCCAAATGAAATGACACTCCATTCATCTCACACACTTTGGACTTGTGATCAGGAGAGAGCAGCCTGGTCTGGAAAAAGGGTTATGTTTGGTTAGAAATAAGGGCACTGAAAAAGAAGACTGTACGAAGGGGGCTGACACAGTGACTGCAACAACAGACTCACACATCACAACGACTCTGAGTGTGGTGCAGGCCGGGGCAGTGTCTCCTTCGGTTATGCACAGGGTCGCCATGAAGGAGTCCTGGTGGTGCAGAGAGTCATGACTTGAGCGCTCCCTGCCAGTTAGATACCCCCACCCACCAGCTAATCCACTAGGAAAAAGATCAGAGGCGTACTTTGAGCAAGCGTACAGTTCCAGCATGCCAAGGGGGCATTTTCTAGGGTCACTGCATCCGCTTTGATGGCGGTGAATCTGGTTGAAGTCACTACCATCATTACTAAACTGGAGATACGATGCTTCCATGGAAAGACCGCAATGAGGATGACAGATAAGGCTGACCACACAGAGCCCGGCGCGCAGCAACTCGCTGTGGTGGCTCTCCTCTGTCGCCCTCGGCACCATTGCTGGATGGTGAACCCTATCCAAGACCTGCCTCAGCACATGCCAGCTAAGTGGCCCAAGGTCTCTGAGGTCGAGCCGTGGGTGAGGCACAAACAACGGTCAAAAAGTTGGCCATGAGTGAGGGCTGCATTGACAGCAATTAGCACACACAGACTATCAGAGGTCTCAGGTACAAGACACCTTTCCACGCCACTCTGTCTTCTGCCTGTCCAAGAGAACCCCTCCGAAATCACTCTGTCCTCAAAGCAAAAGTCACATGGAAAGCATCAAAAAATAATTATAAAACTCGCTGCCAGTACCACTGGCAACGTCTCCCTCTTCAAGGGAGTACTTCACAGTATATTTGCAAGAGGGGAACTAGAGTTGGCCAATTCCTAGCCAAAGCCCATGCACAGGCAGTGGTTAGGTTAGGGAGAGTTTGGCAGACAAAAGGGGTGGGACCTGGTGTAAATATCTTTCCTCTGATGGTCCCATTTGGTGGGACATTTTGACCTGAAAGCTGGCAGAGAGCATGTAAGGAAAGGGAGAAATCACATAATAAGCTACCAGGTACTGATGGTCCCAGGAAGGCCTCTGCCTGCAGTCACAGGCTGCAAGAAGAACCATGGAGATCAACTGACTCAACCACTCGCATTTTACAGATGGTAAATCTGGCCTCCCAGAGACTTTAGAACCTGCCTGAAGTAACCCTGCCTGATAAGAGGTCACACCAGCACCCACCAATGCTCTCCCCATCTCAGGTGGTAGCCGAGAAAAGATGTGTTCATAATCTTCTCCATCTGGCGTGGCAGTGAGAATTCTGTATACTCCAATAGCTAGAGACAAAAGGGTTCCAATTAAGAACTGACTGGCACTTACTGAAAGAAAGAAAATGAACATTTCAACTGTTTGTTTGATACCGTTACAAAAGAAAGACACCAGTCTATAAAATTCCCTCAATCACAAGGGTCTTGGGTATCAACGAACTTCACAAATAAAGTGTCTAACTAGTAAATACCAAAGAAACGGTGTTTCGCAAACCATGGATATTCACATAGTCATCTCAAAGCAGGAGAGCAGAATGGGGGAGGGGCCTTTTTCCAAAGGCCTGAACCTTCACTAGAAACCTGGAGATAGAAAAACACATAACGTGTTCAGGAAACAGCAAGAAGTCCACCGAGGCTAACACACAGTCAGAAACAGGAGATCTGAGGGGGGTAAAAAAGAGAGAGAGCAGGGTTTATTGGGTCTCAGAAGGCATTTGAAATCTTGAGCTTTCACTCCCACTCTGAGGGCTGGGGGAAACCACTGGAAGGTGTTCAGCAGAGAAGACCTGCTCAGCTGACAGGGTCACTCTGGACACTCAGCTGAGAACAGATGAGGAACAAAAGCAGAGACAGAGAGATCAGCTGGAAAGAGCTCTTTTTCCAGTCATTCACCCGGTAAGAGCAGTTGTTCTCAACCTTCCTAACGCATCACCCTTTCACACAGCTCCTCATGTTGGGGCGACCAAACGACCAAATTATTGTCATTGCTACTTCATCACTGCCATTTTGCTCCTGTTATGAATCAAGCAACAAAAGGGGTGGAGACCCACAGGTTGAGAACCGCTGGGCTAGAGGGAAGCAGCTCAAACCAGTTATGGTGGCATGCAAATCGCAGAAGTGACTGAGTTTGGGGCAAGGGTACTTGTTTGTGAGTTGAATGTGGAGAAGTCAAGTTTAAACCCAGTGGGTCAAGGGAAAGGGAAGAAAATATGCCCACTGACAAGATGGGCATGTCTGCAAGAAAAGCAGCAGGCTTCGTTGTGTTGGTATCAGGAGTTCGTGAGGGTGCCAGTGTTAGGTGCTGGCAAGGGTGGTTCTGCCTCCTGGCCACCCTAAGCACAAGAGAAGGGCACAGTGTCTATCACTAGGCCACCTCAACATCCTTCCTGTGCTTCAGCCCATTATTATAATCCCTGTGTCAATCCCTCCCAGAGGGCCATCTTCTCTTTCACGGACCCTCCACTTTATCTACCAAGATGCCCTTCTCCACAGACTGGCTTCTCCCGTTAAGATGCCCAGTAAAATCCCCAGATCCTCCATTCTAAGAACCTTCTGGCAGAACTTCCCCCAGAACTTCCCCCAGACAGGTTTGTTCTTCTTCTGACAACACACAGTACTTTCCGTATTCTTCACCAGCCCTGTCCGTCAAGTGCACAGGTCCGCCCTTGATGGCCTCATGAAATAGTCATGTCGGTTTAGAAGTATGTCATGAATTATGAGGAAAGTTCTGCATGGGAGAGGCAAATGTGCCTATCAGAGATTAATTTGTATTTGAAGCCCTGATAGGGAGGGAATTCACCGAGAATGTGAATGTGAACAAAATGAAAGCATCCAAGAGTTGACCCTAGGGACACAGAGGCGACAGATGAGGAACAGGGCCTCCTGCAAGAGGCAGGCGAGTGAGTCATAGCACGCTGGGGCCCTCACAACCAGGTGCTGCTGCTGAGTGGCACTGCTGGGCAGGAGAAGTGGGTGGATCCAGTGTGTTATTGTGGACACACATGCTTTGAAGGCTCTAGCCCAGCAGTTCTCAACCAGTGGGTCATGGTGACCCGTTTGGGGGCCAAAACACCCTTTCTTAGGGGCTGCCTGATTCATAACAGTAGCAAAATTTGAGTGAAGCAGCAGTGAAAATAATTTTATGGTTGGGTCGGGGTCACCAGAACATGAGGAACTGTATTAGAGGGTTGTGGCACAAGGAAGGTTGAGAGCCACTTTCCTAGAGCAAGATCCTTTCTTGTGTCTCTCAACTTCTTGGGGTCCCAGATTTCCTGGTCTTGCTGCTCCAGAGTCACCCCAGGGTTCTTCCTGCTCAGTGCCCCTGTGTGTCTCTCCTCCTCTTAAAAAAGTCCACTCACGCTGGCTGATGGCCCACCCACTCCACATTAACATCTTTGTTCCCAAGCAAGGCATGCAGGTTTAGAGCTTCACGGGAGCTTTCAGGGAACTAGAATTCAATTCGGAACCTTGGTGGTTCAAGAAGCCAACTGCTGAAAGCCTTTCCAGCCATCAAGTGCATGAAAGCTGGTGATAAATCAAGCACAGTGCAGACCGAGAACTAGCTGCTGGCTTTGTACGACAAACATTGTTGATGGCTTGGGGAGAACACTTTTGGAGGAGTGACTATATGAAAGCTTTATGACAGCAAAACTTGCAGAAAACAGAATTCGTGTGTGGGAGAGACCTGTCGCAGAAGGGAGATCCAACGTTCTCCAAAAGAAAGTGCCAAGACTGCACGTTGTCAAAGAGAAAGCGTGGATGAGCCTGAAAACCCAGGCAGTCACAGGAAATGAATATAATTCAACTTAGGGAAGGAGGGTGAGTTCTTAGGCGACTGCACACTTTAGACACATACACAATAAAGTATAAGGCCTGGTCCTGTCCTTCAGTGCTTAAGCTACTACTGCATCCACTTTCCTGGACTGAGAGATACAGTCATCACTCAGATCCAGAAATTAAAAAGTCAAGTAACTTAAGACATTCGCCAAAATTTAGAGGGGAACGATCATAAGTAGCAGAGGTCACCATGGAAGAAGCCTCATTTTGTGCTACTTCAGGTCAGGAATTCCAAAAAAAGTTTACACTTTATCTGCATTTGTTTCAAGAAGGGAGAGCACTTAGAAGGATCCCAGATGACAGAATAAGCCTACTACTTAGATCATGCTACTGAAACTGAAAATATTTCTCAGGATGACTTGCACCAAAAGGACTACTCTGTTCCCACTTGGTAAGCAGAAGAGACCACCACATGAAAGAGGAGACTTTAGTGGAAGGACTTCTTGTCCCGGCTCCAGAAGCTCGGCTCCAGCAATCACCAAGGTAACTAAAGACCTTATCATAACACGTTTCCCCAAGTGGACTTCCACTCATGGCCAGTGCATGCTTGTTAGAGCAGCACTGTGCTCTAGAGATTTCCCAGGGCTGATTTTTCAGAAGCAGATCACAAGGCCTTGCTTGCAAATCCAACGAGCCTATCAGAAGCTGCGCTTATGAACCGTTCACTCCATGCCAGGAGGATTCCAATGCTTTTATAAGAGAAATTCTAAGAAAGCCCCACTGCACCATCCACCAAAAAATTCATTTACCACCAACACGACCTTGTAGCTGAAATAAAAGCCATGAAAGCGCAAAAGCATGAGCACATGCTTAACTGATCTGTCACTCAGTGTCCCATTCAATCATCTCCCTTTTCTCTCAATGCAGCCGAGAAGAACCACACGCCTGCCTGCCATGCAGCTCCATCCGTTCTATGGGCGGGGCCCTCTTTGGAGCAGCTGATGGAATGGTGGCTGACCGCCCTGAAAGTGCCAACACAGCTCGGCGCAGATGTGACTTTGGACTCATTAACAGTGGCAGCTAAATACATAATCGAGCCCAGCTGCAAGGAAGGAGAACGGCCTGAGCTCAGGGCTGGTGACAGCCTTCCCAAAGCCCACTCACTTAGCCTTCCACTGAACAGCCCTCTCCTCTGGGAAGCCCGAGCTCAAAACCCAGCACAGAGTGCCATGTTGTCTGCCAAGACCAGGTGGGTTTGAATCAAATGGACCTCAAGGGCACCAAGCAGCCGGGATGCCACAGAGCAGTTTCCGTCCTACCAGCTCTTCTGTGGTCTGGCTCCAAGTCAGGCCCTTCTGTAGGCTACTTGGTGAGAGGTAACGATGGATCGATGTCTAGATAGCACCACTGACTGGGATGCTTTTGCCAGGCCATAGATACTCGGATTCAGACACACCCTCTTGACGTAATGGTGGCCACAGAGGAACCTTCCTTCCTAATCCCAGTAAGATAGCCATGAAGATACTAGGATGCCCCCACCAGCTGCCAACATCTCTCTTATGTATGCCAATCAAGTATTTTAAGCTTCATCAGAAGTTTAGTTAATTTATCTGAGGCCTTAAGCAAAATCAGGGGGACAAAAGGGGAGGGTGGGGAGCAGCAGTGTAGAAAAAATATTCATCACTTTCTACTTCTTGAAACTTGTCCAATTGGTAAATTAATGGCTTTGAAATTTTAGAATTTGAAATCTAGAGCATTTTTTTCTGTTGGGAGATTCTAGTTGGTGCCCAAATGCTACCCCTTTGCCCCCAGCATATCCATATCCATATCCATCTCTCTCTCTCTCTCTCTCTCTCTCTCTCTCTCTCTCTCTCTCTCTCACACACACACACACACACACACACACACTGATTTTCAGAAGGGACAGCTAAGTCATAGAATTAGACAAATGGGAAAAACAGAAGGGGGCAAGTCACAAAAGTCACTTGATACGCCTGTGGGGGAAATGATACAGCAGGTCACTGGCCTGATCCACCAGGCTGAGACTTCTTTCTTTTTGCTACGAAGAGTTGAGAGGCTCCTAAACTCTGCACACAAGAAATGCCTGAGCTTGTATTTCTATTGCAGTCCCGTGGGATGGAGAAGAAGGGCCAAACTGAAGGACAGTCAGGAAAGGCTGGCTCAGATCAAAAGTACAGTATCGCGATTTCATAGATCAGATACAATTGCCTTGTGGTATTATTAACCAGACATGCAATAGGTCTTTTTTCTTTCATTCCACAACAGACACGATCTGATTAGCAGTCCCCATGAGGTAAAGAACTGGTTCTTATTTGTTAATTCATCAAAAGAGTGGGGCTTATCAGGTAATTTGGGAACAGAAAATAGTCCTAAGCCAAAAGGCCTCACTTTGTGAAAGACAACGTTGCAAACAGCTCAACCAGAACCCACCTGGGCTTACACTCTCCTGACAAGATGCTAATCTGCTCCCCTCACAAACACAGCTGCAAGGAGCAGCCTGGGAAGCCAGGGGATAGTAGGGGAATGAATTGTGTCTTCGATGTGAAGAACTTGAGACATTTCTAAGCAGCCCTGGTGGCATAGAGGTTAAAGAACTCAGCTGCTAACTAACAGGCTGGTGGTTAGAAACCACTAATCCAGTGGTTCTCAACCTTTCTCATGCTGTGACCCTGTCAGACAGTTCTTCATGTGGTGGTGACCCCCAGCCAGAACATTGCTTTCCTTGCTATTTCATAACTACCGTTTTGCTCCTGTTATGAATTATCATGTAAATATCTGATACGCAGGATCTATTTTCATTGTTACGAAGTGAGCATCATTAAAGTATACTGATGAGTCACAAAGCAGTATATAATTATATAGTGTGAAATGTTTTGTCTAATATCAAATAAATGAAATGTTGTCTTGAAGTATGGTGTAGTATGGGTAGCAGTCTTCATGCCTGGTACTTGTATGTGGATGGACCTGCCTGGAGACAGATAGAGGAGTGGTGTCTTGGTTCCTAAGACCAGGGGAAATACTATGCGTTCTCTCATGGTCTTAGGCAACCCCTGTGAAAGGGTCATTGAACTCCCAAAGGGGTTGAGACCCACTGCAACTAGCTACTCCCCAGGAGAAAGGTATGACAGTCTGCTTCTATAAAGACTTACAGCCTTGGAAACCACGTCAGGCAGTTCGACTCTGTCCTCTAGGCTCAGTGTGAGTCAAAAGCAGCATGACAGTCAGGGGTTTGTGGTATATTAATAACCCATTGCCTTTCATCTCCAATCTCCACTACCGCGTCCATTTGAAAATGTTGAATGCAAAAAACTGTGAAAGGAACATTCGCTAACTTGTTTTCACAGGTTCCTATGCTCTGGGTCTGGCCCCTCACCTCCCAAACTAAGGCACTAAAGTTTATTAATGTGTATATCCAGATGTAACTACAATTGGTACATGCATGTGTGGCTTATCAAGAGCACTTTGCCACAAGTCAGCCCTTGTGACTGCCTGGGCACACAGTTGTACTACATTTCCCAGATTCCTTGCTGGAAGGCGTGGTGGGATACACCAAGATTTGGAACCCTCCTGGAAACTTGAGTTTCATCAGAAGCATGTGCGCAGAGTAGTACCTTGTATTCCCATGTCGATCCCATGGAAACATTCTTTTTGGTACCCCACATTTTCATCTCACACCTGTCATCCAAATAGAGGCACCAGGGTGACCTTGGAGACCACGTGTTAAAAATGGCAGAGCCTCCCTCACCTCGCTGGCTGTTTGAAGCAGGTCCCGCCCACCTACCCCAACTCCACTGGACTGCTGGGGATAATAAATAAATGACTCTGTGAAACCATGGAGCATCCAGGACTGTTCTCTGACCACAGCAGTGTTGCCTTCATTAACACATGTACACATGGGTGACTGCGGTTAATGACGCACGTGCTTGTTTTAAGTTCAACAGCTTGGGCCGCCAAACGTTTTTAGCGGCTTAGAATTGATGACATACATATACAGAAACAAAACACTGACCAGCTCTCCCCATCCCCATGATCAATGATGAATCTGACCACTGTGAGCCAAAGGCTCTTCCTTGGTTAACTCTCAGACAGGGATCTCTTCTTCAGCTCTGCTGAAACCCGGTGGGCATCAAGCAGCAAGCCAGGCTCCATTGATGGTGAATGGGGACTGCACACAAGTTGTCCCTGTCCGAAATCAAAGCTGGATCTCCCTTGTGGAAGGGGAGACTTCTACTACTCAATGGCTTCATTTATTCAATTAGTTCTTTACAATTTCAGATACTGGGCTAGTTGTGACATATGCAGAAGGGAACCAGTCAGTCTCTGGCACTATTGGAGGAACTGAGAATTTATTAAGGCAGATGGACAGAATAATATGCAAATTAGTGTGCAGTTTAAAAATTGTAATACAGACAGCCTCCAAGGGGGAGATCCAGCCCTGTGTCTTTCAGAGTTGACTTCTTTTCCGAAGTCAGGCTGGGCATGTTATTGCTGTTTTGTTACTGCTCTTAGGCTCTGCTGAGTCTATTCATCCAGCTGTCATATGCAGAGGAGGCAGGGGAAAGGGCCCTGCGAGGTCATCTCATTCAAGCTGTTCCCTTTACATGCAAGCCCCCACAGACATGGCAGGACATCCATATGTACATACTTGTTCTAAGTCAGCGGCCTTGCTTCTGTGACAATTAACGTCTGACACAAAATCACATGGACGAAGCACATCAGCATGTGCAACCACAAGCTGTCAAAAGGATCTGGTATCAAGCATCAAAGAACTAAATATTATATCATCATAAATGAGAGGGGAGTGCAGATTGGGGACCCACAGCCCCTCAATGAGTGAAGCGACATCCTCTTACAGAGGGGTTGCAGTGAGGAGATGAGCCAGTCAAGGTACAGAGTAATAGCAATGAAATGTGCAACTTTCCTGTAGTTCTCAAATGCTTTTTCCCACCCACTATCATGAGCCCACCTCTATCAGACAGATTCAGCCAGACCAGGGGGTGTACACACTAGAGTCAGAAACATGGGGAATTTAGGATAGATGATCCCTTGGGGGTGATCCTGGGATGGTGGATTAGAAAGGGGGAACTAATTTCAGGGATCTACATGCGACTGCCTCTGGGGTATGGACAACGGGGGTGGGGGGTGGGGTGCAGTGAGATGACACATTGGACAGTGTATGATATAAAGAAGTGATAACAATTTGTAAATTATTAGGGATTCATGAGGGAGGAGGAAGTAGGAGGGGGAAATATGGGGATCTGGAATTAAAAAAAAAAAAAGAACTAGAGGAAAGGGGGAAAGAGGAGCTTATGCCAGGGGTTTAAGTAGAAAATGTTTGGAAATGAATGTGGCAAAATGTGTACAAATATGCTTAATACAAATATGTATTGAATGTTATAAGAGCTGTAAGAGCCCCCAATAAAATCTATATTAAAAAATTTAAAAGAAAATGTGCACTAATCATTCCCCAAAAGCTGTACAAGGTGTATGACAATGACAACTCACAGCAAAGAAAGCTCCCTTTGGTGTGTACTGCTTCATCAAAGTGCGTGCAGGGCTCGGAGGAGAGTCTCTGTGTGTTTTGTTTGACTGCTCCTGGCCCGTGACAGAGACAGGGAGAGCGTCCTAACAGACAAATGGGCACACGAAGCATCACCTGACTTTCCTCCAAGAATGTAGCAGCTGCAGCTACATTGCCTTTGTGTTAGGGCATTCGGCAGTACCCACCCTCTGTGGGCATCACCTGTCCAGTTCTGGGAGGGTCTCGGGCTTCCTCTAAATCAGTCCGTGTTCCTCTTCCAGGGCCAAAATGAACGGAGAAGAGAATGGACGAACACCAGTGTCCAACATGTGACTGGAGAGAGGATTAGGGCAGAAGGTTTCCTTTACTCTGCCCTGCTCCTTTCCCCTGCTGCACAGGGACTGAGAACCGACACTATTCTCAACACATCTGAAAGCCATTTATAAGAGACTGAGGTGACGAGTAAATAAAGACGCTTGAAGCTGGTGGTTCCTATCTTTTAGTTCAAGATGTAACTAGACACTAAAATAATAGTGCTTGGTCTAATGGGAAAATCGCTGAACAGAGTTATGAGGTACGTGCTCCATTCCCACCTCGCCCACTAATGAACGGGGACAAATCACAGCCTCCTAAGACTGTATTTTTCTCATCAGTAAGCATCTGTGTGGCCCAAAGGATGCTCTTTGGTCTGGTGGCATTTGAGCCCTTTGTGTGTAGGTGGGCCATGGGCAACGGACGTCTATGACCACAGCAGATTCTCGTGATGAATGGGAATCTCTGAGAGTGAGGCCCGGGAACCTGCACTTGAACGCTTCCCAGGCACCCCTGGCTGCCAAGTTGCACAGCAATCTCCTGTGGGGAACTCAGGAATTGCACAGCTTTGTGCACCCCAGAGTCTGTGAGCCGCATGGCTGAAGCCTTTCTCTGCTCCCTGCCAGCTACATAATCCTAGGATCATGAGGTGAGTTGAAAGGAATATGTAATTTCAACAACACGTACCCCACCCCCTGAAATAAAAACACTAAAATGGCTCATCCCAGTGCAAAACAAAATTAATAACCATTCAAAACTGTTTCCCCACTCACTCCCCTTCATCCCCATGCCTTCCACACATACACACACACAAAAATCCGAAACCTCAATTGTACCTTAGGGAACACCCTTTCATACCACACACGGTATTTCAAGGCCAGATCTTTACATCATGTTAACTCCGTGTCATCTTGTAAAGCGGTTGCCAAATATGAGCATCAAATCTTGTAAAACAAGAAAATAGGTTTGAGGCTGCATCGCAGAACAAATCTATGAAGCTGGGTTGACGTATGCAGAGACTGGGAAGTCAGCAGTGCCTGAGAGATTCAAACCCAGGAGAGGAGTGAGGAGGGAGCCTCGAATCGGTGGCTGGCAAGCAGGTCACCCGGAAGCGCTGATGCCTGTCCCTTTAAAAATGCTGACTCTTGTCATTGAAGAAGTGGGTAAAACCAGATCTACAATCTGGGCTTCTAGATCCTGAGCCTAGTGTTTCACTTGTAGATCATTGACCAACGTCTCACTTAGCACAATTAAAATAAGCACACATTCTTCTTTGAAAAGTGTGTATCCTAACCAGATGAGCTTGAATGGGGTCTGGAGCTGTGTCAGGGCAGAAAAATAGGAAACAGTGAAGGACAATACAGTAAATAGGCCTGACTTCCAGTTCAGCACTGCAGATGGAGCATACACGTTCTCCCCATTCTCTCCCAAGTGTCTGCTCAAACAACAGTAAATAAATAATGACAAGAGAATCGGAAAAATGACAACAACAGACAAAAGGTGCCAATACTTTCAGGGAATATGGGGAACTGGTGGGGGAGCAGCAACGGGCTGCATGGACACTGGACCTGCAGAGAAAGGGGTTGATTTAGAGTCAGAAAAGTTGGCCCATGGGACTATAGGTAGGTTTTCGACTTGTAGGCACCTGGTTTTAGAAGACAACGGTCCTGTTTTGGCTCCAGTAGGACTATGGATTAAAAACCTGTGTGAAAGAAGACTCTTGAAAAATCTGAGAAACCTTTAAAGAGAGTGTAGTAGCCAAACAATAATGATACACACAGGGAGGAGTTATTTATAAGCAGGGGGAAGAACCAGGACTTCCCAAAATAGATGACCAGGAGTTCCAGAGAGTGATCATGCCCAATGTCGGCAAGGAAATGATCAAAGGCATGTAAATGAATACCTCAAGAACCTAGCCTTCTGGATTTAAATAGCCCATACCCAATAGGACATCATTGAAACTTCAGAGCAGGGGGTTGGGGAGCCCACAGACTGATTCTGGCTCACCACAGTTTTTGTAAGTAGTTGATTGGCGCTTAGCCAGACTCTCATTTACATATTTCTATAGCTGCTTTTGTACTACCATGCTGAGTTCAGTCATTATAACAAAGACCATATAGTGTGTAAAGTCTAGAATACTTCTTTTCTGGCTGTTGGCAGAAAATTTTGCCAGCCTGTTTTAAAGAACTAGAGAGCAAGTCAATATTCTCAGAACTTCCAGAGAAGAAGAGGAGAAAGAGAAAGAGAGGGAGAGAAGGAAGAAGGAAGGAGAAAAATCCAAGAACTGGATCTATAATAGTGCTGAATTTCCCCAATAACAGAACATATGCCTTCAAAATTCAGTGGAGATCGACAAGAAAAGTTATTTTAGTCCAAGGCTCTTTGTCATGCCAGATAAGTGAGTTTGGGGCAGAGTAGAATAATTTTCCAAACACACAGAGAATCATTTGCATACACAGTTCTCCTCACTGGAAGGGATAGATTCTGTAAAACCAGGGATGTGACAGACAGAACAAAGCACCAGTGTGACAGCAGGAGTGGGGGATGGGGTGGGGGCTGTGAAGAAGGTGGCAGGACAGTCTGGAGAAGGAAGAGGCCAGTGGAAGGGAAAAGTCCAGGAAGAAAAAGGGGCACCCACCTGTCTGGGTCCCAGGCCCTCATGTTTGGGGAAAGTATTTAAAGACCTGTGGTAAGTCTATACAGCACTGGAGGAAAAAGGTGAGAATGATTAAACTAAGGATATTTTTGAAATCCAAGAATTGTTGACACCCATGTAATCCTAGAAACAGAATTCTGGGAGCATGGTGGGGCCACTATAACCCTTCAATGCTCAGCGCTGACATTTTTAAAATGTGTGGGGGGGGGGAGGATAGAATGTGAAATTCAACCAGACAAACACAATAAATAAACAAACAAGCTCTACTGGGAATAATAGAGGTGAAAAAACTACAGGTTCAAAAGATATTAAAAGAATAAGGAAGCATTATGAACACTGTTTGGTCTACACACATACACACACACACAACTTACATGAAAGAGACAAATTTGACCAATGTTATGGACCAGGGATAACTTAAGAAGAAAAGGAAAACTTGAAGGTGCTCTGTATGTATTTAATAAATCACAAATGTTGTTCAAAAACATCCCCCAACATCCCCCAAAGAAAACATTGGGTCCAAATGACTTCACTGATGAATTCTATCAACTATTACCTCATATGCCAACTATCCCCAAAAAGTAATAAGGAGGCCTTTCCTAACTTATTCTTTAATTTATAATTGATCAAGGCATCAGGAGGATGGGAGAGATAAGGGGGGGGGTGAGTTGAACTGATCCTTCTGTACAGGTGTGTGGACTAATTAGCAGTTATATTCCTTCTTGCTGTATAAACCTGTCCATATATACATGAGTATAAATCGACCCAAATAACAGCCAAGGAATCTAATTTTACTACAAAAAAACTGCTTTAAAAATATGCTGGACATGGTAGGTATAGAAGAGAAGTCACCAGTATCATAACACCTGGGTTGAGATACAAGGAGTTGGGAGGAGGTTGGACCAAACCACAGGAAGTACATGTTGGTCCAACACAAAAATGGGGAAAGGACGGAAGGGGTAGGGAGGCAGGGTTGTATGTGGAAGTGAAATGATGATAGAGGGGGCAGGGCACTAATCCACCCAGGAGTGCACAGAATCAGAAGTGGAAATGCAGACCCTACCATGATGCATCACACCACGAGGACAGCATGGCCACATGGGAGAATGCATGAAAAGAGAGAGCTACAGGGCTGGCGCCAACCAAAGCCCAACTGACCCCTCCCTGGAAATGGGTATGGCGGAGAGTTGCACTGTACCCACAGATTGGGGAGAGGGGCCACCATGCCACACCCACATGGAAGCAGGCTAGCAGGGAGGAAAAGAAAGAGAAAGCCGGACTGGACCCCACATTGGCACACCAGTCTCAGAGGATGATGTCCCCATGGGGAGTTAATGGGACACAGAGGGAACTGGGCAACCAACTATAATATGTGTCACGCTGGCCCCTTGCTGGAGTAGACTGCAACAGAGGGCATTTCTGGGGCCACAATGGTGGGGAGGCAGTGTGGTGTGAACCTCTTGAAGCAAACCAAGAAGGTTGCATACCAGATCAGCAACTGGAGCAAGCAAAGCTATGAAGTCCCTGAGGAGCCCCCAAGGGAGCGCTCCAGGCCGGCCAGGAGGAATAGCTCCTGGACAGTCATGAAGGCCAGCGAACAGTCCCGAGATTGTTAGCACATTTCTTCTCTTTTTCAAATGTATTTATCTTTCTTATTTATTATTATTACTATCAGTTTGGGCAATGTCATAGTCGGTGTACATACCTGCATATGATAGGCATGGGGGGCATGCCCAAGAGCAGCAGGACAATTGGTCCTGGGGAGACCTGGGAGGGGAAGGCGGTAGGAGAAGGGGGCGGTGAGCAGGTTGAACCATGGGCAGGGAATAACAAGGAGGAGATGGGGATCCGAGGGGGTTGGTGTCAGAGCAACAGCATACTAGCTAAGAGGATGTACCAAGAGGCAGAGGTAAGTGACAGTGAGTCAGGAGGAAGATGAAAGGAAATAGAGGAAGGATCTAGGAAGCAAAGCAAAGGACAAAGGTATAAACACAGCAGTGTACGCATGTAAATACATTGATCTGCAAAAAGAGAGGTATTGGTCCGTGTACATATATTTATATGGCAATACACTGAGGTAGGGGGTGGATGTCGGACCTCTGCTCATACCCTCCCTCAATAATAGAACACTTTGTTCTAAAAAGTCAGCAGTCTGAGATGTTCACCCTCTTGACACAATCACTGAAGATAAAACAGGTACATAAGCAAATGTGGTTAAGAAAGCGGATGGTGCCCAGTTATTAAAAGATATGGCACCTGGGGTCTTAAAGTTTGAAAGCTTGAAGTTATACAAGCCACCACACAGCAGGGAAGCAACAAGCCCACCTGGGAGAAGCACACCACTGATGCGATCATGAGGGGTCATAGGGACCAGTTCATTGGCATCAACAGATACATAAGAAACCAAAACATATTGTCGAGAACAAGGGGATCTGGAGCAGAAACCCAATGCCCGTCTGTAGATAGTGGAACAATCTCCCCACAGAGGGACCACAAGCAAGGAATGAGTCACCAGGGTGCAGTAGAGCATGGATGAAACACACCACGTTCCTCTGGCTCCTTGAGGCTTCCTCATCCATCCCCCACTACCATGACTCTAGAGCTACTTCTCAATTTAGACTAGACCAGAACATGTAAACAAGCATAGATAAGAGATGGAGCTCATGACATATAGAATCCAGGAACAAGAGTGGGAATAGTGATACCAGAAGGGTAGGGGAATGGGGGGGGTGGGGAGGAAAGGGAGAAAGGGGGAATCAATCACAATGATCAATACATAACCACACACCCTTCTACAGGGGAAAAACAACAGAAAACATGGGGAAGGGAGACAGTGATCGATGTGAGAGATGAAAATAATAACAATGTCCAATCTATGGGAGGGGGGAACTGACACCCAGGTCTCAATAAAAAGTAAATACCTGGAAAAGAATGAAGGCAACACATATACAAACATCTCAGTTCAATCGATGTATGGATTGTGATAAGAGTTGTATGAGTCCCCGATAAAATTATTTTTAAGTGCTAAAAACTCGGCTTATACATGAGTTTATATAGTATATTTGTAAGTGTTCTCGTATTGTTTTTCTAGAGGACTCTAACATAGCAACCTATGTACAAATGTGCTTGACACAATCAATGTATGGATTGTTATAAAAGCTGTAAGAGCCCCCAGTAAAATGATTCATCTATATTTTTAAATTGTGCCACACTTTACTTTTTGCAAGTTTGTTTTATACTACTTCACTTTTAATATCTATATTATTACGGGCTTTGCCCGAAGGAGAAAACCACATTCACATTCACTAAGAAAAGTGACATCAGCAATTGGGATGTTTGCTACAGAGCAGCAAGCGTGACAGTGCCAAGCTGCACTCCCAGCCACTACACTCAACCTCCACTGCAGACCAAGCTACCATTGCTCTGGCTGGTCTCCGTGAACATCGAATGCTAGCAGGAGTTTAGATTTCGCTCGGCAGTATGATAGAGTAGTTTAACTTGGGGAACCTGGTAAGTGCTCAATGGAGCCCTTGGGAGGTTAACTGCAAAGACAGCGGTTTAAAACCACCGGAAGCATGGGTGGCTTTCGACTCAGACTGAGATCACAAGGCCAGAAATACACAGGGCGGCTTGACACTGTCCTATACAGTCACGGTGAGTGGGCATCAGCCCAACGGCACTGTGATTGAGTTTTCTAAGTGCCCACATATATTTTTCCATACAAATTGATGGTAATCACTTCTTCACTCTATGACATTTCAGCATATGAAATATTTCATGGGGATGTTTCTGTATAACCCAGAGCCTTAAGCTCCAATTCCATGGTTTGGACGTTTAGGATCATAGTTGTAACAGACATGCAGCTTACTGGCCTAAAATTATGCTATGGCTTCTGTTCTGCCTCTTACCTCACTGGGTAGGGGTTGGAGTCTTAAAATCATGCAAGCAGCTATCCAAATGGTCTCTGCCTAAAGCTAGTTGTGAAGGAGAGATAAGAGTGGAAGCAGGATGTGGGCTGTGAACCACAGGGCCTCCGTGGGCCACTGCACGAACCCTGAAGCTGTTGCCGAGAGCTTTACAACTTAAACTAAATATGGCCACTGAAGTCTTCTTGAAATCAAAGGGAAATGTAAAACAAGTCAACATCAAAGCCTGTCTTAGGCACTGTACACCTTTAAGAACTATATTTAGAATCAAGGCACCCTTGTGGCATAGTGGGATACATTTTGGGCTGCTAACGTTAAGGTCAATGGTTCAAATCCACCAGTGGATCCATGTAAAAAAGATGAGGCTTTCTCTTCTTGTAAAAATGTACAGTCTTGGGTTGAGCCCTGGTAGCCTAAGTGGTTGTGTGCGGGACTGCGGCCGGCGGGCTTGGCGGTTCAAATCCAGCTGCAGTTCTCAGGAGCAGCACTGGGTAGCACCCATGACCACCAGAGGCAGTGATGTTCTCCCCCCCGCCAAAAAAAATGTACAGTCTTGTAGAACCAAAGGGGCAATTTCCCAAAGAGTCACTTTGAGTTGGAACTGACTCAGAGGTATTGGGTGGGGTTGGGGTTACATACAAAGTGACAAAAGTGACTCTGAAGATCTGACGGGAACCTTTCGTGGGCAGTATTCTAAAGGGGGAACAATTCCAAAAATGTGGAGTGAAATAATACACAACTCAAAGAATGTAACCAATGTCACTGAAATATATGTGTACATATGGTTGAGTTACTCCGTGTTTTACTATGTATCGTCTCGGTAACATGAAGATAACATCTTTTTTTCAGCCTATCAGCTTTCTTTGTAATAGCCCCAAACTGAAAATCACCACCGGGACCCTCAATAAGTGACACCAATAGACAAACAGTGATGGGGTACAAGACACACAATGCAGTACTTTGCTGCAATAGAAAGGAAAGACTAGTGATGCTCACATGCTACAACAGGGATCATTTCAGAGAAATTACATGGAGTGACAAATGCCAGAAATAGCTATATTTTCATAAAATTATAGCAAATGAAAACTAATCTACAGTGACAAATCAAATTCTTATGTGCTTGGGGTAGTAGGTGTAAGGAAGGATAGGCGGTGTGGCAGTTAGATAATCTGTCAACTTGTGAAGAATTAGAGTCTAGCCTGTCAATCAGGTCATAGCCAATGAGGCCTACCTGTATGGGCATGGCCTTCTCCAGAGGACTCTGGGAACTCTAGGTCTTTCTTCCTCTCAGGGAGAGGGACACTCTCTCTGCTTTGTATCCCTGCAAGACTTTCCTGATGACAACCCTGATAGAGACATACAGCCCGAGTGCCCCAACACCAGCACTGAGATGCTCCCCCCCACCCACTGGCCTGTGATTTTCCTGCATACAGTGTCACTACATGTGTTGCAGGAATGTCAAGAAGAATTTATAGGCTGGCATCAGACATAGGGGCTAATATCAGACTTATGGACTTCATCTGGGTTGGGATGTTCTCTCAATATACAATTGCTCTTTAATATAAAACTTAAAAAATCATTTTTGGGGGGACTTATAGAACTCTTATCACAATCCATACATACAAACATTGTATCAAGCACATTTGTTGCCATCATCATTCTCATAACATTTTCTATTTGAGTCCTTGATATCAGCTCCTTATTTTTTCCCCCTCCCTCCCAAACTCTTGGTTTAGAAATTATTTAGAATTATTTAGGAATTATTTAGAAATAATTTAGAAATTATTTTTTGTTTTACATTGACTGATGCCTCCTTTACCCACTTTTCTGTTGTCTATTCCCCAGGGAGGGGGTTATATGTAGATCGTTGTGATCAGTTCCCCCTTTCTCACCTCACCTTACCCTCCCAGTTTCACTACTCTCATTATTGGTCCTGAGGGGTTTATCGGTCCTGGATTCCCCATGTTTCCAGCTCTTATTTGTACCAATGTACATCCTCTGATCTAGTTATAGTTATAATATTTATAAGGTAGAATTGGGATCATGGGGAGTGGAGCATTAAAGAACTAGAGGAAAATTGTATGCTTCATCATTGCTATATTGCACCCTGACTTGCCTTGTCTCCTCCTTGTGACCTTCTATAAGGGGATGTCCAGTTGACTACAAATTGACTTTGGGTCTCCACTTTGTACCTCTCCTCATTCACAATGGTATGATTTTTTTGATTAAACTCTTTCTTATATTGCATGTCTATGAATTTGTTTCTCTAGTTAACCCAGACTAACACATATGAGAAGTTAAAGTTTTGATTATTTTGTTTAGCTGTTGTCTTTGGTTATTTCTGTGTAAAATGGTGAAAGCTGTCATCTTTGGTTATTCTTGTGTGAAATGGTGAGAATGAATGTGATGAATGTATATTTTGAGCATGTACTGTGTGAGTCTGTAGAAGAACTTATGAACTGGTATTGGATCTATGGGCTCATATCAGACATATGGAGTAATATCAAAGTAATGGACTTGATCTGGAAAGATCTGCGATGCTTTCTTAATATACAATTGCTTTATCTAAAGCTCTTTCTCACGCATGTGTGTGTCACTGGGTTTGTTTTTCTAGTCTCCCTGGACTAGCACAGGAGGTATGGGAAGGGAAGGTATGTAACAAGGCATAAGAACAATTTCCTTGCGATGGACATGTTCATTTCTTGAGTGATGGTGCTATGGCTTTATACATACAAAGTTTATTAAAGTATATGCTTTCCATATGCGATGTTAACTTATGCCGTTAAGCACAGAAATAATACAAGCTCAAGGAGGCTGTCTTCGGGCAATGGAATCTTAGGCTAAAAGAAAGAATAGGGCAAAAGGCCTCTATTTTTCATAATATTTTTCAGATTATTTTTCATAATCTTTTAGATACACACAATCTTTCATAATCTCTTAGAGATTGATGATAGAGATAGAGAGATAGAGGTATCCATACACTCCCATAAGGAGGAAGTCCTTGTGACATAAGGGTTACACCGCAGGTGGCTAATAGTAAGATCTCCAGGCACTCCATGGGAGAATGGTGAGGTTTCACCCCCATAAAGCTAGTGTCTAAGAAACCCACCGGGGTGTTCCACTCTCTCCTACTGAGTAGATAGAGGGCTGCTGAGACAGAATGAACTCCATGACAGTGTTTCGTTTGGGTCTACTCATAGAAAGAGCCCGAGTAGCATTGTGGGTTACCCATCAGACAGCTCACCAGCAAGGCCAGTTCAAAACTACCAGATGATCCCATGAGGCCCTCTGCTCCCATGACAGATTTATAGCCTCAGGAACTCGGCAGGGGCCAGTTCTACTCAGTCCTGTAGGGTGGCAACGAATCAGAATTGACTTGATGGCTCTTAGTCTGGATTTTGAGCTTGGGTGTACTCGTATAATTACCATGTTGGCAAACAACAAAAATAAAACCTAAAATAAGGATAAACGTGTACTGAGAACAACAACAGTGAGAGAAATGACCCTTCCCCATCCCCCCACCCCACCCCACCAGCAAGATGTTTGAAAATCAGGTGCAAGAAAGGCACACCTTTGTGCCAGCCATCTGGATCTCCTTGTTTCATCACTGAATTCCTTCAGACATGCAGGCCCCACAGCACAGGCAGGCCTGGCTTGAACACGGGGCACTCTTCTCACCACTCTGTCCCAAGTCACTGCTGCTGCCAGTCCAATACGCTTTCATTGGTGTCTTTCATTTTCACTCTTTATAAGTGAGATCTTTATTGGAACGCAGGGGTTATATGTTAATGGTAACCTCAGCAAAGCAAGCAATGCCACGTTTTATATAATTCATGTTACCAATAAGATGTGCCCCCCCAAAAAAGACTCCTTTGTCATGAATTCCAATATACAGTACTCAAGGGACTGCCTGGACAGCCAAATCATCAGACTTCAGGTCTTAACGGTAAGAACTGGACTACTAAGGACAGAGGCCGTAGTTCTCAACCTTCCCAATGCCTCCACCCGTTCATAAAGTTCCTCATGGTGTGGTGACCCCCAGCCATAAAATAATTCTCAGTGCTACTTCATAGCTGTCATTTTGCTACTAGGATGAATCATCATGTAAATATCTGATATGCAAGATTTTCAATGTTACAAATTGAACATAATTAAAGTGTAGTGATGAATCACAAAAACAGTATGTAATTATATAGTGTGGAATACTTATTTCTAATGACAAATAAAGTGAAATTTTATCTTGAAGCATGGGGTAGCATGGGTAGCAGTCTTCACGCCAGGTACACACATGTGGGTATATCTGTATGTGGGCGGACCCACCTGGAGATGATAGAGGAGCCATGTCTAGATTCCTAAGACCATCAGAAATATGTATTTTCCAATGGTCTTAGGCAACCCCTGTGAAAGGTTTATTTAACCCCACTCCTCTGGAGAAAGGTGATGCTGTATTAACCCATTATGATCTACAGCCTAGAACAGCCCCCCCCCACCCTTGGATGGGAGTAGGGGTCGCTATAAGTCAGAACGGACTGAGAGGCAGTCAGGGCAGCAGAGTATGTTCAAAAGAGTTATCACAGATACATCATCCAAAGCACAGAAATGGCCACTTGGCGACATATTTAAGAAACAGGAATCACCCTATGCTGATCCAGCCGTACACTGTTCCCAATGCCAGACACTGCATTGCCACTTTAGGGTTGTAGAAATCATAAAGGAGCTGATCATGCCTCCTAGTTAATACTGCTAATTGTGCACTTCCTTACCTAGAAGCAATTTGGCTAAGGGAGGGACTTATGTTTAGCTTATGAGATGAAAGTTAATCTCTAAAATAATCAGGTTTCTTAAGAACATGGGGCCGGGGGGGGGGGGGGGG
>PVJH01007471.1:0-48010 GCA_004026705.1 Nesogale talazaci | reverse complement strand
TCCTCAGATGAGTTCTACATTCCAGTTAGGTCCAACGTGATTCCCAAATGATTCTGATATATACATAAGCATCACCTGGGGATCTATACCAACGCCTGCTCCCTGCCACTCAGACAGTTCTGGCTTATGGCAATCCTGTAAGGCCCTGCAGGTTTCCAAGATGGCAAATCATTACAGGAATGGATAGCCTCACTTTCCTTCCACGGAGCAGCTGGCGATCTCAAAAGGTTAACTTCTAGGTCAACAGCTCCATGGTCAACAGCATCCATCCCACTAGATGGGATATTGTTAAACTCTGCATTGTGCTTCCGTCTCTCTGGGATGTGCATGCAAAGTGTCAGGCAGGGATCGAACCAGAATAAACCACTTCGAAGGGCTGAACGGGCAGAGTGAGAGAGCAAGCAAGGTTTTGTTTGGTTGTTTTTAAAAAAGGCTCCACGTCTAGGACCCTCTATTAAGCATTTTTCTGGATTCAGGTATTACCAGGGATGTTAGCAAAGTCTCCAGGGTAAGGCAGAATGTCTATCCCTATAGTTATGTAAAAATGTACAGAAGACTTTCTATCAGAACTTAGTTTAGACGTTGACCTGCCTGGTGTTCTTGAAGCTGACAGTGCTGTAAAGAGCACAGGCCAACATGCCCCTTTTACAGATGAGGCAATGGAAGGTTACGGACCTTCAGTAAAATGACACAGCTACTGAGGGACAGTGTCAGGTCTGCAAGCTGCATGTACAGACTCCCAAAGCTCACCTGTTCTCTCTCTTTTCCATTTGGGACCATGTCTTTACAAAAACAGACCCTCTTGTTGCACCCTGCTTCCCATCCAGCTAACCCAATGAAATCACCTGGGAGTTTTAGAAAAAGCTGAGGCTCAAGCCACGCCCCACCAAGATTCTAATTCTACACAGCTGGACGTGGACACCACCACCCCCTCCTTGCACTGGGAGTCTTTAGCCTTCCCACAGTTAACTGTCATCTATATCCATGGCTGTGAACGCCTGCCATTAAGAAAGGCATTTTAAGAATAAAACTTACTCCTAGTTCAGACAAGTTTTCCAAACTAAGCAGGTGTCCTCCGCTGAAAATGCTCACCACTTCTTAGGATGTCCTCTCCCAGAGGGCAGGGTGGCCTCCCTGGTCGTCATCCTTGTCTACAGTCTCTGCTGGCCTCAAACATGGCCCCACTGACCATTGCAAGAGGGATCTGAGAGTGACCTTCGCAACGTGAAGCAAAAGCGAGCGAAGGAAAACCTCCAATTTGGACAACTCTCCATAAGCAAAACAGAGGAAAGGGAGGCTATCTGGCGATCATTCCGGCCAAGAGTCTTTGGGCATTTTCCCAGAATTACCCAAAATCATTCCTGTGAAAAGCACATCGACGAGGGATAAATTTTGGACAAATTACCTAAATGGTGAGTTTTCCTCCAAAAGTTACCTTCACCCTGGAAAACCTGAGACCAAGGACATCCCTCTCATCACCTGCTGGCCTGGTCCCTCCTCCTCTCCCTCTGGGGCTTCCCCACAGCCTGAAAACTTCCAGGGACACACTTTCTCCCTGAGCTCTTTGTGCCACTTTGTCCCAGCTCCCACCAAGAGCCAGACTGCAGGGGCACATCTCAGGGGGGCATGGTGTGGGCCAGTCCTTGTGTGCCACCAGGACCCATCTGGCCCCACCCCCAGACTGGCGGACCTGGAGGGCCCTAGGGTGACCTTATCAGAAGTTCAGTGGGTCCTGCGAAGGGCGGAAGTCAGGGGGAGCTTCCCAGGGGCCACCCGTGGCTCGGCCAGGACCTTCCGGCAGGGGGGTCGTGGCTTCCCAGGGGCGCCCTGCTCCCCACTCGGGCGCTGCCCCACACCCTGACTCAGCCGCTTTCGGAGGCCAAACCTGGACGCCGGCGGGTAGCGGGAGCAGGGCCCTGGCGGCCGCGCTGAGTGCAACCCCAACCGCCCTAAGTTCGCCGCGAGGGGCCGTCACAGCTCCCCGCCCCGCGCCACCTGTCTCAGCCCTGGGCGGCAGCGCGGCCCCCGGGGACCTGTGAGAACGCGTGTCCCCACCGGGGGTCCTTGCTAAGACGCAGACGCAGAGTCCTCCGGGGAGCGGACGGCAAGCCGCGCGCGCGGCCCTACCTGTCGGGCGACAGAAAGCAGACACCAGGTGCCGCCGAGGATAGGGACCCAAAGCCAGGGGCACCAGCGCGCCGCCAGCCGCGCCATGTCCCCGGGCCGAGAAGGCGAGGACGGGGCGGCGAGCCCCCTCGCGGGAGCGGCTGCGCCTCGGGCGGGCGCGGGCGGCGGGCTGGGTGCGAGCGCCCCGCGGGGCCGAGCGGCGGGCGGCGTCCTCGGGCGTCCGCACGGCCGCCGAACAGGGCTGCTTTGAATGGGAGCGCGTGCGCCTGGGGGTGGGGGCGTTATTTGTGAATGTGCTGCTTGTCTTGGCTCGGGGTGGTGCCCCCCCGCTCCCCAGCACCCCTTCGGCTCCTGCTCCTCCCCTCCTGGGTCAGCCCTGCGAAGGCGGGGAGCGCAGACACCCAGCCGCCCGGGAAGCGCCCGGGGTGCGCTTTTCCAGCAACGGAGCGGGGCTGCGCGCGGGCTTCTTTCTATTTACTTAACTCTTTTGAGAGTCGCAAGCAGCACGGGGCGAGCGCGTTTGGAATGCCACCCTGCCAGCCCTGGGCCAGGAGAGCGCGGGGCGGGGAGGAAAGGCTGGTGCAGCGCGCAGCTCCTCTCGGGAAAGAGTCCCCCCAGGGCCGTTCTGTGCGCGCTTTCCCCGGAGCCGCAAAGGGAACCCCGGGAGACCCTCGGAGGACAGGGGCAGAGGCGAGTGGGAAATTGACGATGAAACGCAGGCCCCCCCCTCCCCCCCCCCATCGTGAACCAGAACTGAACGTGTCGTGTGTTTGTCCGTGGCGACCGGTCCTCCCCGAGCGCGCATGGAGTAGCCTGGGACTGCGCGCCAGGCGCCGGGCACCCGAACAACTAAACCTGAGAACCTGAGCTGCTCTTCCAAACAGAGGAGCCTGAAGAACTGACTCAGGGCGCGGGGGGGGGGGGGGGGGGGCAAGCCAAGGCGCCCCCATCTCCTGCGCGGCCTGCGCTCTCATTACACTTGCGGATTTCAGGCATTTTCTGTAACAGAAAATAAACATCACAGCCTCGTTGGAGTTCTTTGCTATTGGAACTCATGCTCCTGAAAACCTGGCGCTCCCAGTCAGTCTCCCAAAGCATCTTTATAAGAACGCTAATTCCCCGCCCATCTTCCAGGCCACTCCACCCCTCTCTAACCTTGGCAGAAACGCTGTAAGGGGCGGGAAGCTGGCTCCACTTCTGTAAACCGGGTATGATAAGGGAAATCCAGCGCTGCGCTCGGGAAATAACTTTGATGACGTTCCCACGTGCCCGCTTGGGGAGGAGCCCGGGATCAAATTAAGAAGCGGCTTTATACCCCAGCAACCACTTGCTCAAACCACGTGTTCGGTAGCGCCTACTAGGCGCCAGGTGCTGTCTTACACAGCCGTTGCCCATCAGCCATGGAGACAAATAGGTTGGTTCTTCTGTCCTGGCCAAAACTGTTCGCGGGCTGAGAAGGGGGGGTGGGGGTGGGGTGAAGTTAGAGAAGGAATGCACGCTACAGATCACAGTCAATGTTACCGGCTTCCGGGTTTGGGCCGGACAAGGGGGCTGTTCCCCAACAACTTGAGGACTTCTTGCCATCTCATGGCCTGAGAGAAAAAAGAGGAGAATGGGATGGGAACCTGTTTATTTAAACTCCCAGAAAGTCAAAAGCTCTCTCTCAAAATCTTTAGAGATCCTTTTTAAAGGAGTTGGGATCCACTTGCATGGGCAGAAGGGAAGAGAAGGCCATCAACAAACATGCAAACAAAGGAGCCAAGACTAGAGATTGGAAACAAGAAAAGTGTCTCTCTGCAGTGACAAAGTCCTTGCCTTGCTGGGGCCATTGAGCACAGCAGACACCACTGAGCTTGGTGGGGAGTGGTCCTGAAAGAGACAGGGCTCATGCACCAGGAGGGGCCCTGGGGCATCGTGCTTAGGAGTTGGTCACACCAAACTGGCGTTTGAAACACCAGCTTCTGTGAAAGAAAGGCAGACTCTCTAGGCCAGTTAAGAGTCACAGTCTCGAAAGCTCACAAAGGCAGTGCCACACTTCTGGTTTGATGGCGGGGAGTAATGCATCAGGCTGGAAGAAGGGAGGGAGCCGGCAGCGCTGTTCCTCAGCTAGGCAACACTGGTTGAATCCACAGGTTACTAGCAAAGTGTCCTCACTCAAAAGGTGAACCATTCACACTCACTGGCCTGGAGTCAGTTCCCACCACTCCCAGGCACCCTTTGAAACAGCAGAGCAGCCTCAGGGAACAGCCTCATCATTCTCCCTCTCATCAGCTGGTAGGTATGAAGCACAGACCTTACGGTTCGCAATTCGATGCCTACTATAGCACCAGGGCTCCTTGCTCCACTCCAGTTGCTGGAAAATAAAATGAGTGTTGGGACAGATGATCAGGGAAAGAAAAGCATGATGTATTCTACTAGAACATGGAAAGTGGACACCCCCTTGGGCTATCTGAATGCCACAGGGCCCACTGCAGTTAGCAGAGGCCCTCCGGTGTCTGCTTTTGTGCAGTGATGACCATTTCGTAGGTTCTCAAAATGCCTCCCCATCAGTATGTCATCGCTCCCTGAAAGAATGCCTGAATCAGATGAAAGACAGGATGCTCATTATGCATCGAAGGCCCATACTTTCCTTGAGGTTGTAGGGAGGGATGGGAACCTGTCAAGCAGATGTCCTTAGTTACTTAAGAACTGAACGATCCCAGGGTAACAGAAGGACGAAGGAACGTCACGACACCTTCCTCAGATCCGGTTATCCATCCACGGGCATTTGTAAGAAGGCACCAATCACCACCAACCATTTTTCCTCTCACTGGAGTCTTGGCAGAGCCTCTACTCTAGACCAACAATAAAATATCCTTTTGGGAACATGCGGCAGGAGGTGTGTTTTGGCCTTCACAAGTTGGTTCTCCGGAAGTCTTTGCTGGGACATAGGAAGACATGATGCTGAGGTTGACTTTGATTCTACATTTCACTCTCTTGGTCCCTCTAGTGCACTGACTGCTCACTGTGCCCCGGTTCTTCTGTGGAAATGGGGTGAGGGCCATGTCTCACCTCCTCCAGCTTCAGTCGGGAGAGGGAGACTTCAACCCTTACCAGCTCAAAGCTGATAGCCACAAGCAGAGATCAGACATGCCTTCACTCTCCACCCACACTATTTTGACACCAACTGTTCTCCACAACTCTCTCTCTCTCTCTCTCTCTCTCTCTCTCTCTCTCTCTCTCTCTCTGTCTAAGACTCACAGACAAGAGTCATGATTTTGGGAGGGAGGTGTTTATTAGAGGAGTTAACAAGTTATCATAAGTCAGCGTGAGAAAACTTTAAGGGAACTGTCTTTTCTCCATAACAGTGCCTTTTCTCAACCAGCAATGTCTCTTGCTGGTCCTCAGCCATCTGTCAGGTGGCCCCCATCCTCTGCCTCTGTGGGCCAGGAAGCCTGGCAGCGGTCCAACCTCAGTACCTCACTGCCTCCTGGTCTCAGCGGAGTAGCTTCTCTGTTCTGTCTTAAGGTCGGTCTCTGTGCCCAGGCTGCTGCGGCCTCTGCAAACATAGACAGGGATTTCACACATCTTCCCCTGGTAGATCTTTCTTGGCGGTCGTGGGAATCTCCCTTCCTGCTTCTGAAATGGCTCTCTTATACCCACAGGAATGACAAAATTGACCAAGCCCCTTTCTTAGTGTTTCACACACCCTATGTGCATAGCCCCACCTAATCATCTGGTCACCCAGGGACAGGAGTTGAAGAGCCATACTTCAACAATGTCAAGTGGCCCCACCTTCCTTCAATGCTCTCTTCTCTTTCTACCCTTGTTTACCCAGGACCCTTTTTATTCAAGGCCCATCACCTTTCAAAACTCTCCTTTGAGTACCACACACTCCTCTGACCCTCGATCTTTCCTTCATGTGCTGAATACAAAGACCCTCAGTCAGCTGGCTTCTCGGTGCCTGCCCTGGAGAGTTGAGCATGCACTGCAGGAGATAGCCACAGGAACAGAACCCACAGGTCATCTAACCTTCTCTCCCCTGCCTTCAAGTGGGCTCCCAGCACAGCCCATCAAGCCCATTTCTCCAGTCAATCCAGATCGTACTCTCCCACAGTGACCAATTCTCCAATTTTTCCCAAATCCCAACTCGTCCCGACCTCCTCCGCCTCTCTATAGATAGGCAGAGCTCCAACCTTCTTGAGGAAACCCAAGGAGCTGAATGGTCCGCATCAAATGTATCATTTCTCACCAAACCTACACCCATTCCCCAGCATCCTCCTTCCTCTGCCTCCTACATGCTATATGGTTAGAAGACAAGGGAAAGAGGAGCGTTCCCTTCTGTGACCAGAGGGCATACTTATCAGAATCATATCTGATGGGTGTATCAAATACATTTTTTAAATGTTCAGCAAGAAAGTAATTTGCTGCTGTATTTGCCCCTCATGGTCTTTAGCTAGGTGGAAAGGCCCTTCTTGTCACCAACCCCTTTGCCTCCCCCACCTCCCTTCCCCCTGCCCTTTTGCTGCCTGGGCATCAGAGAGCAAAACCATCGAGTCAAACAGAATGTTCACTTTGACAAGTTGAATGACACACACTCGGATCAAAGAAAACAAACATACCTGAATTGAACAGTTGAAAGTCTCTTCACTTTCAGTGAAGCTGTTTCAGCAATATCAGTCCCCAGAGGCATGTGGCTGCAAGCATTACAAACTGTTAAATTATGTGCATAATAAAGCATCATATGAAACATAAAGCATTATGTGTATCTCTTCACAGAAATGCCGCAAAACCACATTTCCAAGAAGAAAACTCTGGCACCAGCAGTTCTCCTTGCCCAATCTCACCTCTCTGTTCTAATTCTGTCTCCTGGGAGAACATACAGATTTTCTTATGGCTACTCGCATTGCCAGAGTTTCACATTCTAGGCATAAAGGTTAGGTAAAGGAGCCCTCACATCATGATTCAAAATGACCTCTGTTACCTTCTCTGGGGAAAGCTCGGTGTTGCTGGAAGGTTCTACCTTATCAGCCCACATATCTTTTCTTTTGGTAACATGGACTGAGTGGCCAAGGGGAATCTGAAGTCTCTGAGCTTTCCTGGCACCCACCTAACTGCATTCACGACCTCCTGTTAGTAATGCGCATACTTAATCTCTTGATGTTGGCTTGCCCGAGCCTCAAATATAAAATGTGACAGCATTTGTTTTTCTTACCACATAAAAAATGACATCATAAACTGTTAAGAGGTTAAACCATCTATTATGGCTTCATTTCAGAGTCACTGTTTGCGTCATACGACTGCCCAAAGGGACCGAATCTAACACACTTAACATTCCAGAATCTAATAACATATATAAGCTCCTCTGGGTGAGGCCCGCTGGGTGTGGTTTTATCACACACAAGATCTTATATAATAATAACCTTTTCAAAAAATTGCATCGTTCTTTCTCCATGTGTTGAAGGATTTCTTCAAATAACACAGAAAATGACAACAGGGATTATAAAGAAATCTCTCTCTCTCTCTCTCTCTCTCTCTCTCTGACACACACACACACACACACACACACTACATTTCAAAACAGACACATGCATCCCCATTTGTCTTTTCTGGAAACCTCAAAAACTGTCCACCTGAACTTGGCAGCCAATTTTCCATAAGTCAGTTAGTCTGTCAACAACAATATTCAGTTCCCATTTTGTACTCGCCATGGTGAAAATATGGGAAAGCAGTAAAAAATACATTCCCCGCTCTTTCAATATGCGCAATTAAGTTGGGGTTTCACAAAAAGCGTGGATGGAGTCTCTGCATCCTGAGTGTCTTTCTCTGTGATTCTTATTAACCCTTGATGAGCAAAGTGTCCCTTCCACTCTTGGTGGATGCACCCCACTCAACATTTATTCTAAGCATGCCACTTGTCAGAAGCATCCATTGATTCTATATCCAGGAAAGCTTGTGTCAGAGGGTCCCCGGAATCGAAATCCAGACAGGGAAGCCTCTACCAGCAGGGGTCAAATCACCCTTTCACAGGGGTCACCCAATTCATAACAGTAGTACAATTACAGCTATGAAATAGCAACAAAAATAATGTTGTGGTTGGGGTGACACAACATGAGGAACTGCATTCAAGGGTGGCAGCATTAGGAAGGTTGAGAACCACAGCTCTACACTGTAACCTGGAGTGCCCACCGGGGGTAAACAGTTAGCAGCTACGCCAATCTGTGCACAGTCACTGAGGAGGAGAGGCCTGGCAATCAACGGTCAAACTAATCTATTTGCCCCTGACAACCCAGGCCACACAATTCTGGTCCAACCGGCAGGAAGCCCACCTGAGTCCTCTTCCAGTCCTCCCTAGCTGTGCTGCTTTGTCTTCTGCTCCCTAGTCTTGGCTGAACACCAGCATCACCCCAGGGCCCTTGGTTGGGTTCTCATCAACAACTTCGTAAAACAGTTTCCCACAGAATCAGAATGACAATTAACTGTGAGACAAGACAGGTTTTTCTACTCCCTCAAAGAATCAGTCTCAGAAACTCACAGTTCTACCCTGTCCTATAGTGTTGTCAATACATTAACTAGAGGGCTGTGAGTGATATAAGATGCAAGAACTCTGCTGGGGATGGTGGGTAAGCATCAGGCTGTTCACTGCAAGGCCAGCAGTTCAAACCCACCAGATATCTTGAGGGGGACACAATGAGATGATTTGTTCCCCCTGAGGATTGGCAGGCTCTTTAACCTTATCTAAGGTCACTCGAAGCTAAAATCTACTCAGTGGTGATGGGTTAGCTTGGTTTGTTGTTTTGTTTTATTTGGGTTTTATTTGATGGTATAAAACACAATTTGAAAGTAATTTCTACTTTTGACAGCTTATTTATGACTGAAGTTTTTACCTAGTCTAGTTGGCCCAACGACCTGTTATCGATATATGGTAACAATAACTCCTCTCTGCCTCTGTAGATGCTGTCCTTCCTATTCAGATTCAGCTGCCAATAATGCCAGTATCTGCTGGGAAGAATGTGTCCCGGAGTCTGAAGCACGCCTTTCTTCTTTTCTGAGCCAGCTACACCAAAGCACGTAGTCACTAGAGCCCTTACCCGCAATAGCAGATGACAAGGAAATTAAGTGGAGGCAAATCAAGAAGAATTTTGGCAACAATCAAACAAATACCCTGTGAAAAGTCTTTGATGATAAGATTAAACCAGCTAAGGCTTGCAAACATGTTATAGATGGTGAGGCACTATTAACACACACTCATTACTTAGTGGCACTCTGAGTCTTGTTCATCAAAATAGCGTAAGACAGTTTACGAACTGACAGGGAACCCCAGTGGCACTGCCAGGTAAGTCTTGGGTGGCTGACAATCATAGCAGTGGTTCAAACCCTCCAGTCACTCCGCAGAAGAAAGTTGAGGCTGTCTGTCCCCATAATGATTTAGAGCTTTTGGAATCCCCATGGAGGGTTGGGCTCCTAACCACAATTCCAAACCATCAGCTGCTAAATGGGAAAAAGATGGGTTTTCCTACGTCCATAGAGATTTACAGTCTCAGACACCCACAAGAGCAAGTCTACTCTGTAATATAAGGGCTATAGGAATCAGAATCAACTCAATTGCAATGGATTGGCCTTGGCTGGTATGGAGAGACGGTAGTTCCTGGTTGCTGATGATAGTTAATGCATTAGGCTACTAAGGTTGGAGGTTCAAGCCCCCTCAGAGATCCCTTGGAAGAATGGCATGTTGATCTACTTTGACAAATTCCATCATGAAAAACCCTATGGGGAAATGAAAAGGAATGCAGCATAGTTCTGCTCCAATACAGATGATGTTACTCTGAGTTGGAGTTAGCTAAATGACATTTTTAATTATATGCCATTTATACTGGAGTATCAGCCGACCTGAATATTCGCTGGGGCACCTAATTTTACCACAAAAAACTTGGAAAACTTATTGACTTGCGTATCAGCCTGGGGTGGGAAATCCAGCAGCTACTGGTAAATTTCAAAATGGATATCAATAAAATTACATTAATTGAGACATCAGTAGGTTAAATGTTTTTTTAATATTGATTTCAAAGAAAAACACTGAACTAGCTCTATAAGTAGAAAAGAGGGTCAACAAAAACACTATATCAACAATAACTATATACGCTGTATTACTGCACGCGCTGCATGACTACATATGCTGCCTTACCGCATGTACACAATACAGCTTGTATCGTTTGAGGCCTAAAGCAGGCTGATGATATTCCAGAATGTGATGACATGACTGTTTGCATGGAGCAGCCTGTGTTTGGGTTCATAATATACACGCTGTATTATGTACATACTTACTGCATGTGCTGCATTACCATATGTATGGAAAGTGCTAACATGACACATGCAGTAACACAGTGCATACACAACACAGCTTGTATCGTATGAGCCCTAACACAGGCTGCTGTATGCAAGCATAGTCAACACTGGGTCCAGATAGGGGTTAATAAGAAAATAAAAAATAAAATATAGCAGACAAAGTACAGTAAATAAATGTATTATATATCCAAGACCAGAAATATACTAGTACTTGTATTCAGCAATATTTGGGCAGAGAAAGGGGCTGTAATCAAGCACAGGTCAGACTGTAATGACTATGTCATTGGTCACAGCCCTAGAGAAGAGAGGCCACATCCAACATTCATCTGACAAGGGTGCCACGGGCCCCAGGTACCAGCACACAGAAGAGGGCAAGTTCTTTGCCCAGTAAAGCATGGACAACACAGAGGCTGTCGGTGGGCAGGAAGAAAGAAGAGTGGTGATATCAGCAGTCATTGACCATCCACAGAGGCTGCAGAGACCGGTGAACACCTGCATTGCACCAGAGAACAGGTAGGCGGGGACCTTCACTCAAGTATAAGTCGAGGGGACCTTTTTCCAGCATAAAGATGTGCCAAAAATCTCGGCTTATATACAAGTACATATGATAGAATAAAATATATTAAATATAATATACAATGTATTGTATATAATATGTGTGTTTAAATGTAGTAAATACATAATCAATATATGTGATCTATATATTAAAGAAACCATCAAGATATCCAAGTAAAGTGAGACCATTAGCCTCTGGCATGGGGGTCAGGGTAGGATGCTGGGGGGTTTTCAGCTTCTTTTTGTAGCGTATGCGTGCTGTAACTGGGAGCGCAAATCAACATCATCACTGAATAAGATGATAGAGAGATTTCCATGGGGAAGAAAGAATTGGATGAATAAGGCAAACCAGAACAGGGGCTGCAAATGGAGCCAAGAAGGAAGTTAACACACATGCACATTCCGTGAATGGCGGCAGAGCTGGCACTCTACTTTCAAGCAGTCACGAAATCTGATAAATCACAGTGCCCGTAAGCACAACAGAAACCAAAGATCACGTTTGCAGAAATGAACCTCTGTGGCCTTGGCAGACACCCTAAAATGCTTCTTTTTCCCTTGCCTCTGATATCAGTTTTACTTATCACATGTACCCTTACAACGCTGCTAGTAATATAGTGTTGTTCCTGGAAAAATGATATAGTAATGTAATTGATCCAAGAAATTACTGCTTTTCTCTTAGCTTCTACTATTTCCTGTTCTTACTGAATTATTCTTATGATCTTGATTTATCATGGCTACTTCTTTTAGCAAAATTCCTGAAACATTTATTTTCCTCTTCGAGTGATGATGTAAAGTGTTGAGAGGGAAGCGAAGGTATTTGGCACCAGAGGGAATTCAAAAGAATCCAAGCTGGGGAGGAAGGATGGGAACAGAGTGGGGCCCTGCTGGCACAGTGCCTAAAGTGCCGGCCTGCTGTGCAAAAGGTTGCCAGAGAGGGGAAAAAAAAACACCAAGGAAACACTATGGGGCAACTTTCCTCTATTCTTCAGGTGGCTCTACATTTTCAATCATCTCATCTCCATGGAGAAGTTGGACATTGAATCTGGAAGACCAAAGAAGAATCAGGGCCTCTGTATTCTGGGACTGTCTAAGTCTATTGGAAGCACTATGGCTATAAGGACAACCACATCTATCTTGGAAGAAGTACAACCAGAGTGCTCCTTAGAGACAAGGGCAGCAAGACTTCATCTGGCATGCTTTGGACATATTGTCAGGAGAGACCAGTCCCTGGAGAAGGACATCGTGATAGATAAAGAAGAGGGGTGGTGGTCAATAAAGAGGCAGCTCTTTGACAACCTGGATTGGCAGAGCGGCTGCAGCACTGGGCGCAGGCACAGGAACAATGGGGAGGATGACTTAGGATCAGACAGGGTTTCCTTCTCTTATGCACAGGGGCCCTAAGGGTTGAGACGGACTGGATGATACCCCACAACAACACATGCTGCTCTAAGTAGGAAGTGCTTGGACAGCAGACAACAGGATGTCGAAATTGGAAATTCAAAGTGTCCCTTCGACTAAGGACTATCCTTGGACTGGCTGTGGGAGAGGGAGAAGGCTTTATCTGGGGTTCCCACTAGGCTCAGCTTCAGGGCCGTGGGACAGGCTTCCCATGCTTGGCCTGAACCAGTGCCTAAGGGTATACTAGTTAGGGAAGTATATTAGTGATTGCTACAACAAATTCCCCAAATCTCAATGGCATAATATAAGAGCTGTTTGGGGATAAATAGGTTATCTGTGGCCAACAGTATGGCAGCTGGAGAAATGTGAAAAATTCTTTCTTTAAGCCAAGGAAATGTTCAGAAAACTGGATGTTTCCATAAAGAGCAAGGGATGATGCTGCTATTTGGAATTTAACAAGAAAATGATCATAAATTAGAAACAGTTTAATGAAGATTCTCCAGGGACACTTAGCTGACAGCCCCCTACCCTTCAACCAAGACCAAAGACAGCTCTGCCTTCTTATTGTTTCCACTCCACTGAGGACATAGCCCCCTATGGCCACCAAGTAGAATCTGACTCATGGTGCCCCCATCCATGTGTCTCCTAGTCTAGCTGTACCCCACGGGTTCTCAAAGGCTGATGCTTTAGAAGTAGATTTCCTGGCCTTGTTTTCTAGGTGAGTCTGGGTAGATTTGAATCAATCAATAAATCTCTCTCTCTCTCTCTCTCTCTCTCTCTCTCTCTCTCTCTCTCAATTAATAGCCCAGGACATTAACAGTTTACACCACCCTGGGCCATAAAAACCACAGCAAAATGCTATCCACTATTTCAACTCACAGCCACCACACATGTCCAGCTCAGAGTTTGTCTCACTCTATTCCTCAAGACGGTAAGCTTTCAGAGACAGATCACCAGGAAGCATACGACAGAAAGACCACAGGCTCTGGGTGGGCATAGGCTGCCGACCTTGTGGTCAGTGCTATAGAGCTTCCCACTAGGTGTTTGCATCTCTCAGCAGAGGCAGAGCTGGTACATAGTGTAGGTTCAGCTGAAGACCATCTCAGTAAAGCAAACATTGCAGTAAAGGATGGCACACAATGTTTTGATTTCCCAAGAGTACACATCAAAGTTATTGAGCTCCAGTGACACAATGGGTTAAGCACTGGCTGCTAACCACAAAGTTAGTGGTTTGCCTAACACATCAGCCTTTATGCCAGAAAAAGACGGTGCAGTCTGTTCCCGTAAAGAGGTACCATCTCAGAAATGAAGGGAGCATTTCTGCTCAGTTCAATAGGGTCTCTGAGTTACAATCAATTGGGTTTTTTTCTTTTTAAAGATTCTTTATAAAGAAATAAAATATATAGCATATTTCCTAAAATGCGTTGCCATTACCAAAAGAAACACGAAAAATAGTCATAGTGGGCCATTGTCTGCATTACAGGTATACTCATTGCCATGGAAGTCCATGATGACGTAGTTAGGATGCACATAGAAGTTTTTAGTCTATCAGGTGTGCAATAATAGTATTATGAAAAGTGTGACTTATGGCGAGAATTACAAAAATATGTCACGGAGGCATCAAGTGAGCACAAGCTGTTGAGGAAACGGTGACAAAAAAACTTGCTTGGCATGAGGTCGCCAGCAAACATCGTAAGAAGCAGAATTCCTGCAATGTACAATACAATGGAGGATATGCTCATCTTACTTATTAAAGAAAAAGAAGGGAGGAGGAAAGGGCATGTGGAGAAAGAAGAGTTCAAAAATTCAGAAACTTGTTAAACCTTTCCCAGAGGGATGAGCTGTTGGATCGAACTCACTCCCTTACTGCCACCGAGAGTCTATGCTGACTCTTAGTGACACCATCCCCCACCCAACGAATTTCTGAGCCTGTAACTATTTATGAGAGTAGAGAGCACAGTTTTCCTCCCTCAGTGCTGCTGGGGGTTTCTAACTGCCAATCATGCAGATCACAGCCCCACTCATCACCTCTCCCCCACCAGGGCTCCTGTCTTAGTCATATAAGAAAGTTAATTTGAAAGCAAATCACTGGAAGATGATGAATGCAACAGGTTAAAGGCCTTTATGCTGAGAAAAAGAAAGAGCAGATTTCATCTGTTATTTTTAAGCTTGTGTGTCACAGGCCATGTCTGAAGGTAATAGTGAAATACAGTGAAGGGCTTATGAGAATCAATCTGCCACTCATCCTTTATTGAACTGTGGCATATCAGAGACTTTAGTTGGGGATCAAATGCTATTGGCATCTGACTCCCATCCGTCTTCAAAAGAGCTTTAGAAAAGCAATGGTTGGGCAAGTACACACAGCAAACAGACCCCAGAACTTTTGTGCCTCAGCTCTTGCTATTTTAGTGAACACAAATGTCTTCTCCAAACGAGGTGCAAATGATGGTGTTGGCTGTGTAAAGAAGGCATATGACTTTGGTCACTGATAGAATCTGATTTGAAATCTTTTCAACTTGGAAAACAGTCTTATCAGGGAATACAAAGCTCCTTTCTCTTACAAGCAATAAATCTAAAGTGAATTCTAGACCAATTTGAGAAAATAAGGCCCAAGACTCACAGGAATACTTCCTAAAAGGCTGGAAGTTGTAAATTATTCTAGGAATTTGCTCAGTTATTTAACATTTGCATTTCCTTACTTATATGTACATCTATTTTAACAGACATCCATCTGAACTCAGTCCTTTAGACATCAAGCTCAATCAAGGCTCAACTAAGCACATTTGCCAGAAAAATGCCTACTAATTGTAACCACTTCATAGTACCAACCACTTGTCTTTGTAAACTCTAGTGCTTATAAGTCGTGATAGTTATCTCAAATGTTAAAACGTTAAAATTAAAATGCATGAATATATATCAAAATATATACCTCTAACAGAAAAATTCACTGTTCTTGAGTAGATTCCCTCTCATAGTGACTTTATAGGACAGAGGAGAACTGCCCCTGTGTGTTTCTGACACTGTAAATCTTTCTGTGAGCAGACAGCCTCATCTTTCTCCTATGTAGCAGTTGGTGGGTTCGAACCACCAACCTTTCTGTTAACAGCCCAACTCACAGCCCACCTAGGCTCCTTGCCAAACCATATATAAAATACCCAAAAAAGTGCACATGGAGGTATGCATGTAGAATACAGTTTTACTTAGCATAGACTGATAGGAGCGTTATGGAAGGGTAAACACAAGAATTTGAAATACTTTAACCTATTTTGTATCTGCATATTTACATTTCTATAAATGATTCTTTGTTTAAGTGATTCTTATATGATCCAGTTTATCCCTCAAATTTTATAAGAGGGAACATACTTCTTGCTGTTGTTCTAATGCTTTAACAAATAAGTTCACATTCCCAATTATTTTCTTGCATTGCTTTTGAATCCAGGAAATTTGGAATTAGGTCATATATCAATGAATTTATTCATTCTTCTCTGCGTTTTTATGCATTTGAAACTAGTATCCTAGGATGAGGTCTTACTTGGTGAGGTAAACTTGAATTGGTTGTCCAGTTAATGGATTGGTCATGAAGGACATTTGGGTCTTCTTGGGCCTAGTGTATTATTCTTTCCAGCAGGATTTGGAGATTAGGGAAGGTACTGGACCCAAGAACCAGAAAGAGAGTTCTATTGGAAGGTTTTCAAGATGCTGACGCTCTCAACTACTAAGTTGAGAGCTGAAAGTTTGGCTGATTTCAGTAGACTCAAAAGCTCCATGAAAGACACATCTGAGGTCAACTTCTGAAAAGTCAAAGTCCAAATTCACTGCCATGGAGATGATCTGACACATAGCAACCTAATAATACAGAGGAGAGTTGCCTTCATGTGTTTCCAAAGCTATAAAGCTTTATGCAAGCAGAAAGGCTCGTTTTTCTCCAATAGTGGCTAGTGGGTTTGAAATGTTGACCTTGCAATTAGTGGCCCATGTCTAACACACCAGGACTCCTCAGACAAACAAACTCACTGCCATAGAGTTCATTCTGATTCACAGAAACCCTAGAGTTCCCAGGACTTCAACTTTGTACAAAAAGCAGAAAGCCTAGTCTTTCACTCACAGAGTAGGTGGTGGTTTCAAACTGCTGATGTGTGGTTAGCAGCCCAAGTTGTAACCACATCTCCACCAGGGCTCCGCCAGTGATTACAGACTTTCTGGGGTTTAATTCTAACTCTGAAACACAGATCGCTCAACATGGTGCTCCTTGGATGGCAACTGGCTTGGTTTATGGTTTTATATTACCCACTGCCCTCATAATCAAGAAGACCTAAGAGTTTGAAGTAGAAAGTCTGCAGCTGCACTTCAGGTGTGAATAAATGAAAGTCTTCAGCAAGCCCACCAGGGACATGCTTCTGGGGATGTGTGGGATGAGGGGTGTGTGTGTGTGTGTGTGTGTGTGTGTGTGTGTTGTGTCACATGCACGTGTCTTACTTCACAACTATCTGCCCCAGCTTTATGTTTGCAAATGAGATTAAGACACTTCTTAATGGTTTTCTCTATAAATAACAAGAAGAGGAAACGATTTGGGTGAAAGTGGATTATATTCTCGGTCTAGACCACAACTTCTAGGCCTTCCCAATTAGTGCCCTCTCATATCTGAATTCTCCCCACTGGGAACAGCAGGACTCCTTGTTTGGGATTCCAATGAATGACAGGAAGGTTTAGGTCTCCCCTGATGTCATCTGCATCCCTAGGCTATTGGAAAGGAATCCAAAGTGGGCTTTCCAGGGAGAGGGTGTGGAATTGGAAATCTTGTTTCTATCCAAGATCAAGTTAGCTTCCCAGAGGTAATCCCTCACTTTCGGGGGTTACATTCCAGTTTCTAGATGCTTGGAAAACATCAGAGTTGACTAGTAAGATGGAGAGTTCGGAAGAAAATGAAGAGGATCTGAACCATGAAGGATTCAGCTAGCTGATTTGGGCCCAGTGCCGAGCTTGAGAGGCAAATGTTTTATTACTTGGCAAGAGTCCCATTACATGTCACTGCTTATAGCCTGCATTTTCTAGTACTTTCACACACCAGTTCTGTAAGGGTTCATATTTCCTTCTCCCATTCAAGGACTGAAGGCTGGCTCCCCCAGTACAACTTGGCACATTCCCTCCTTACACCTAGACACGAACGGATCAGGCGAGGATTCATTAAGAGTTGCTTGTCAGTTCATTGTCAGTGCCCACTGGTTCCTAAGTTGAAACTGTTGAGACATTCCTGCTAGAGGAATAAATACCTATGTCCCTAGGTGGCGCAAGTGGTTTGCATTTGATCATTAACAAATGAACCCAGTCAGTGGTACTAGAGGGGAAACAAAGTCTGGTCATTTGCTTTTATTAAAATGATGGCTAAGAAAACTCCATGAAACAGCCCTACCCTATAACAGACAGGGTCACTGCTAGTCAAAATCAACTTGAAGTCACCTACCACTCTCACTCCAACCTGTCACCCCCAGCAGGGTACTCTTTGCACCTGTGAGTTCTCTCCCTGATTTTTAGCTATCCCTATAAAGCAGGGGTCAATGGCTTCAATTGGGTCAGAAGGGTCACTTAAAAAATGGATAAGTTATTTATGAGACATGGTAGCAGCCATGACTAATTGGAGAATGACTAGCCTGAAGGAGTTGTATCTGGTTTTGAAGTGTATGAACCAAATGAAACAGTGGATTTTAAATGCTGCTGGCACGGGCGCTTTGGGAAAAGCAAAAATCACAAACCTCCTTTTAAAATACCTGATTTATTTAGGAGAACATAAAAAGAGAACAACTGACAGCTAGAATGAAGCACAGTAGTACCAGTCAAGCTCTTGTCAGGGCTGAAAGGAACTACTAAATTCATGACTGATGGAGTGCAATGTAAGAACAGTCAAGTCATACCTACCTGGAGGTCCTGAAGAGACCCCTTTATCTGTTTGCCCATGGCCATCTCTGAAGCAAAGGCTGAGGTCCAGTTCTACCAGAAGACCAGGATACCAACCTTCTTCCAAACGGTGGCTGTTGTTTAGTGGGATATAAACTAATGCATGCTTGATTACCCTTAAACACCTCTCTGTCAGAGAAAAAGACAATGACTCTCAGAGATCCCCTTGGCAGGAAACAGGAAAAGCCACCTACCCTGAAAGCCTCAGCCAATGGACCATGCCAGAAAGAGCAAGACCATGCCTGGAAGTTCTCAGAGTTCTGGATAGGGGCTGATGGAGGATCAGTAGTAATGGTGGAAGAAGAGTCTATCTTCTGGCTGCAGAGGCTGGAAGGTGGTTAACAGCTGTACATGTCAAGGTGACACATATTTCCCTCTACAGATCGACATTGTTATGAGGTGTCATTGAATCATTTCCACTTCATAGCAACTGTCTGTAGAACAGAACCAAACAGTACTGGGCTCCGTTCCCTCCTCACAAGGTTTAGTGTTTCTGTATTTGTGTTTAAGAGCATTGTAGCAGCCTTTATGTCAAGCTCTCTCATTGTGGCTCTTCCTCATTTTCGCTAACACCCTTACCATGCATGATGTCCTTCATGACTGGTTCTACCTTATAACATGTGCAAAGCGTGCTGGACAAAAAAATGCTAGACTTCCTTTAATATGGCGGGTACCTCTTGAAATGGTTGAGTGTGGACCAATCTTGTTGTTTTCCAGTGGTCCCGTGTATTCCTTTCATCTACTTTGGATGATTTTTTGCATCTGTCAATATTTTGCCCATGTTCTTATTATAGAACCCGTCAAGTTAGTTCCCATTCATAATTATCCTATGTACAACAGAATGAAAACTGCCTTTTCTAAGCCATTCTCACAATTATTGTCACGGTTGAGTCCCTTGATGCAGCTGCCATGTCAACCCCTCACAATAAGGGTCTTTCTTTTTTTCATTGGCATTCTACTGTACCAAGCATGATGTCCTTTTCCTGGGACTGGTCTCTCCCCAAAACATATTCCAACTGCATGTGACAACACCTTGCCATCCACACCTACAAGGAGGATTCTGGCTGTACTTCCTCTGAGACAGATGTAATTGTCTTCTTGACAGGCCATAGTGCTTGCGATGTTTCTCAACACCACCATAATTCAAGTGGGTCAGTTCTTCTCCAGCCCTCATGATGCGTGTTCCCACTTTCATTTACAATGGTTCTCAACCTCCTGCTGCTGCGACCCTTCCATACAGTTCCTCATATGGGGGTGATGCCCCAACCATCAACTTATTTTCATTGCTACTTCATCACTGTCGTTTTGCTACTGTTATGAATCAAGCGACTCTTGTGAAAGGGTCGTCCGACCCCCAAAGGGGTTGAGAACGACTGATGCACAGGTATAAGAGGTGACTAAAAAGACCGTGGCTTGGGTCAGGTGCACTTGCCTGCTCAAAGTGACACCTTTGCTCTGGGTGTGTTTGAACAAGATCTTGCACCACAGACTGGCCCAATGAATTTTGTCAATGGAGTCCTTCCATAGGGTCACTCAAGGCTTTATCTTTTTGCTGCAGCCACTCTGCATTAAAGACCAAATTTCAGAATCTCTTCTGACATCTATTTTTACCTTTTCTTTCTTTGTTTCCTTCCTTCCTTCTTTCTTCCTTGTCTTGGGTTGCAAATCAATGGTAAAAGGTTCAAACTCACCAAATGACTTCTTAAAAATAATTCTCTTTAAGATGGGATGAGGTGATGTTGAAAATGAAACCTGAAGCAATATACAAACCACACCAATTTCTGAGTGGGAAAAAAAAGTCTTTCCCTAAGAGACCTTACAGCTGAAGCAATAGCCAGAAGCAGAGACATTGCAATTGGTTCAGCTTACACAATCCAGGCCGACAAATTGAAGTTGAATTGAACTTTCCACTCAAAAACGTTCCAAAACCATTGCACCCAGATGAGCAGCAGACAAGAGCAGACTTTTCTATGGAAAGTCCCAATGGGATTGAGATTCTGAAGCACCCTTTTTAAAAGAATTATAACAGGAGAGGAGGCATAGCTCTACCATCATGATCCTGAGGACTAAGAGCAAAGCAACAGTTACCAAGAAATGAGTTTGTTCCCGTCAAAGCAAATGTGGAGCTGCTGATCAAGAACAAATGTCATGGCAACTGTTTTTGAGGATGCTCAAGGAAACTTTTCTGGAGGATCCAAAGCAAAAATATCTGCTTATTGGGAAAGTATTTGGGAAAAATCAGCCAAATTTTCAGCAGAAAGTCCTTCTGGCCCATGATAATGCTCCTGCTCATTTCTTTCACCAAACAAGGGGAGAATTGTGAGTATCCACAGGAAAGCACTAGGTATTCAATTTACAGTCCCAATTTGGCCCGTTAGAACTTTGTTTCCTATTTTTTAAAAAAATAATAATTAACGGCATTCCTCTTTTCTTTTACAGTTGATCATGTAAAAGAAGACTGTATTGACATGGTTAAATTCTTAGTATCACTAGTTCTTTAGGGAAGGGTCAAAATGACTACTAGCATAACTTACCAATGTCTTGACCTTCATGAAACTCATGCTTAGAAATAAGATTTGTGGGTTTGCTTTTTTTCTGTTAATTCTATTTCCCTACGAACTTATGAAAGTCCCCTTGTATACAAAATAATAAACAACTACAGCAAAAACAAGAAGCATATATAGCTTTAAAACACAGAGATATCACTCTGATGACTGAGGTGCATCTAATGCAAACTATGGTCTTTTTGATTGCCTCCTTTGCATGCAAAATCTGGACAATAAAAAAGGGAACAGAAGAAGAATTACGGGTTCCAGCTGCAATGTAGGCAAATAATCTTGACTATGCCATGTTCTGCCAAAAGAACAAAGAAATTAGTCTTAGAAGAAATACAACCAGAATGGTCATTAAGAGGCTAGGATGGCAAGACTTCAGTTTGCTTACTTGGATATGTCATCAGGCTAAGCAATTGTTAGAACGTGATTGCCTGTTTGGGAGAGAGTCAGCACAAATGAAGGAAACCTTGAGTGGGATGAATTGAAACAATAGCCACAACAATGAGTTCAAATCTATCAACAATTATGAAGATGGTGCAGGATGGGGTAGCAGTTGGAAACTCCCTCTTTCTCTGTATCATCAAACAGATAATAACGCTACTCCCTCATAAGAATAGAATGATGATTATAAGGAGATATTCATTAAACACTAAGATTTTGAGGCATTTGAATCCAAGGTTTCCATATAAACAAATCCCTGCTATTTTATCTGAATTTATTTCAATGTCGTTATTAACTAGGAAAGACAATTTGTGACTTACATACGAGACACGGGACATAGTTTATTACAAATAACAGGCTAGACTGAAGAGTAGTTCTTTGTTATCTGCAAAATGTGCCGGGGAAGAGGGGATAAAGAACAGATGAGAATCACTGGTGTTCTTTTTGGTCTATTTGTGAACAATTCATCTCAGTTCATAAATTCCTAGATATCTCTGTCATTGACCCCTTTGTAAACAGAGCCATCTCTACTGTGTGGTATGATTTAGAAAGTTCTGGAACAACCTGGTTATTTAACTGTCTTATTAACAAAAATTTTGTTCATTTGTACCAAATCTGTTACTGATTAACGTGATTTTTTTTTCTTCATCTTAAAAATCACTTTGTCAGGAGGACCTTATACCAAGGGCTCAAGTGGAAAATATTTCAAAATGAATATGGTAATATGTGTACAAACTTGATACAGATGATGTATTGAATGTTATAAGAGCCCCAATAAAATAATTGAAAAAAATCACTTTGTCTAAATAAAAAAAATTCAACAGGTATTTTGAAATCATGGGCACAACACTGACCTATAATTCTTTGATAATGCTTGTTTAACTGGAACAAAACCCACTTTCATGAGAAATAGGAGATGACTTCCATCCATATGTACGATTGGAGAAGCCAGAGTCTATGCAGAGTGGAAACATGGAAGAGTCATACAGCTATAACATTACAAAGGGGATAAAGATCATATCAAGTAATCCCATCAGAACTAGCATTAACACTAATCTGGGCAAGAGTTTTTAGTACCCAAATAGTTGGCTCTCTGAAGTTGTCAAATGAGACTTAGCTTTGTATTACAAGCAGATTTACAGCCATCTCCTGGGCATTAGGACCTGAATTCCTGGTAAAATATTTATGTGTCATTTTATCGGATCAGATTTTAAAATTACAGCATACACCCATACTTGACTGGAATTCAAAGAAGAACCCTTTTGAGTAAACAGAAAATATGTTCATATTTATCTCAAAGTTTAAATGTTTTTTTGCATTCTGTTTATTTTCTTTTGAGAACTTAGGCAATCGATTTGCATTATGGAAGCATTCTAAATTTAGAATAAACACTACTTTCTTATATTTTGTGTGTGTGTTAGTCTGGGTAGACTAGAGAAACAAATCCATTGACACCCATATATATGTTGGATAGGACTTTTAAAGTGACCAGACATCCTGCTTTCGGCGGGACAGTCCCAATTTCAAACAAATTTTCCCCACATACCACGGCATTTTTAAAAAGTTCCAATTTTTTGAAAGAATGCATGACAAGCTAGGGAATAGCGGGAGAATGGGAAGGGAATATACACCCTCTCCCCCACCCCCCGGCCCCCAATTGTGTCCCACTTTACCAATGTTAAAATCTGGTCACTTTACAGAGCAATTGAATGTTGAGAAAACATCCCAACCCAGTCCAGATCAAGTTCATAAGTCAGATATTAGCCCATATGTCTGATACCAATGTATAAAGTCCCCTTCAGACTCATGAAACACATGCAATGAAGCTGAATGCAGGAAGATCACAGGCCAGTGGGTGGAAAGTTTTGTGGATCCAGTGGTGGTGGGAGCATCTGAGTGCTGGTCAGGGTTTCCACATGGCTTCTCCAGTTTCCAGGGCATGCTGTCTATCAGTGTAGTGACATCTACTTTGCTGGTAGAGGGCTTTCTCGGGCAGTGAGAGAGAGTGTGTGTCTTCTGCATCCAAGGAGGAAGTAGAAGAATTCCCAGAATACTCAAGGGAAGGCCATGCCCACACAGAGGCCCCATTGGTCATAACCCGATTGACAGACTAGACTCCACCTCTTCACTCTTAATTTTCTCAAGTCCCAAATTGACACCAGATTATGTAACTGTCACAGTGTGACATTTCTGTTGTTAACAACTTCTGAAGCAGGAAGGGATATGGTCTGTTAAAGAACAAGAAATATGATCATTATCTGAGCTAATAAGACAGGTTGGAAGAAGCCTGGTGACCTTGTTGTGTCAGCATTGCACTGCTGGTGTGGTGGAGTCAGCAGTTCAAATTCACCAGCTGCTTTATGGGAGAAGGATAAGGGCATCTGCTCCCGGAACAATTTACAGTCTCAAATTCCTCTTTGTGGTCAGTATCAGTCGGAATCTACTTGATGGCACTAGCTAAGTTATGATGGTTTTGAAAGGGTAGAAACTAAAGATATCAGGTAGAAAATAACATAGTATTCACTATTGTATTGGCATTTGTCATAATTAAAATGCCATATTTTGTACGGCAGGACAGTTAACTCATTGTTGATCTGGTGCTATATATTTACTCCTTGTTTTTAAAGATAACCTACACAGATCGAAGGAGTTGGTGGCATAATAATTAAAGTACTTGGAAACTAACTAAAGATTGGCAAGTCAAGGCCCCAGCCCCAGTGCAGAAGATAGATGTGGTCATTTGTTTCTGTAAGGAAGAGGGGTGTGCAAGCTCTGTGGAGTAGCTCTGTTCTGTCCTAGTGTGTTACTAGGAATTAGAACTGATTTGTGTCAGTCTGGGTAGACTAGAGGAACAAATTTCATAGACACGCATATAGGTATAAGGAAAAGGTTTTTATATAAGAGGAACAGGACATTGAGCCCAGTCCAGCTCAAAGTTAAGTCCGACATTAACCCATATGCCCAAAATCAGTGACTCACAAAGTCACAGGTCAGTGGGTACAAAATCCTGGCACTGGCAGGGGTCTCCACATGGCTCCTCGCTTCCAGGGCTCAGGGTCCATCAACAGCAGAAGCAACTCATCACTGGCAGAGGTCTCCATGTGGCCGCCCCAGCTTCAGAGGTCTGGCTCCATCAGGGCATAGCCGTGTGGTCTCTCTGCCGGTTCCTCCAGATCCTCAGACACTACCATCGTGTCTTGTCTGTGATTAGTCGTCTCTGAGACTAACTCACAACAACTGGGGAAGATAACTTCTCATCTTCACGAGGGAAATATCTTGAGATTTCCCAGAAGTCTCAGGAGAAAGCCTTACCCACATAGAGGCCTCTTTGGCTACTCAATGGCTATCTCCAGATTAACAGGCTAGACTCCACCCCTACATTTCAATCATAAAACTAACATAAGCACATGACTGCCACATGATTCAACCACAATGGTTGCTGTTGTTGTCCTGTGGTATTTTTATTTTGTTTGAATGGGTCTATACCATCTACTGCACAAACCTCTTTAAAGCTTTGAAGAGCCAAGATGCCACTGTGACGGCTCAGGTGCACCTAGCGGTGGTATTTTCAACAGCCTCAGATGCTTATGAAATATGGATAATAGATAGTGAAGACTGGAGAAGAGTTGATGGATTTGAATTATGGTGTTGGCAAAGAATATTCAAAGTACCATAGACTGACAATAGAATAAGCACATCTGTCTTGGAGGAGGTACTAGCAAATTGTTCCTTGGAAGTGGGGATGGAAGAATTATTCCCACGAACTTCAGATGTGTTATCAGGAAGGACAAATGCCTAAAAGATGCATCTGACTTGTAAAGTAGCAGATCAATGGCAAAGAGGACCCTCCATTGAGATGGAATGACACAGAGGCTACAACAATGGACTGAAATATCAAAGTTGTGAAGATGGTATAAGAACTGGCAGTGTTTCATTCTGGCATACAGAGAGTCACTGTGAGTCAGAGCTTCCTAACACCCATGACAGCTTGTGAGTTTGTCATTATAATTATAGACTTGGAAGTTTGGTCATACGATCTGATCATCCCTGTCATTGCTTCGGTCCTTTGGTGTCCTTCTTATCTAGTGTTCCTCTCCCAAAAATACCCCTAGGGGGTAGCTTTCACAAACAAGTTAATTTTCTCACAGGTTAGGAGGCTAGAGGTCTGAATTCAGGGTGCTGACTGCTGACTGTATAAGGCCTGGTCTCTGCTGAGTTTCTGCTCCAGGGTTCCCTTCTCCTGGTCTGGCATCTCTCCCCAACTCTCTTGCATACTTTTTGTGTTGATTCTCTATTATATCTCAAAGAAATACTTAAAATATACCCTGAAATAATCCTTTATCATGAACCTAGCAAAGACAATCCATCCTCAAATGGGATTATGACCAAAGACACGGAGGAACACGTATTGTTGGGGGAGGAGGTGCCATGGTGGCATAGTGGTTATCCATTGGGCTGCTCACTCCAAGGTCAGCAGTTCAAAATCATGAGCCAGCTCCACAGAAGAAAGATAATCACTCATAGGGGAAGTTTTACCCAGTCTTGTAGTGTTGCTATGAATCACCAGGGAATCTATGACTGTGTTGGGTTTACTGCTGAGGGAGGCAATTTCATCTGTAATACTTTTATACTGGGAAAAATTTTCCATATCAAACTTCATTGTAATGGGATCTGTTTGCTGTGCTGAAAATGTGAAGTTGTGATCCCTCCAGATACCTAAAGTATGAGATGAGCGATGAATAACTCCTCTCTGTGTGTCACATAGATTTTGGATGCTTTCTTGTTCTGTTTGCTATTAATTAGTGAGACAGTTTTTATTTGACTTTGGACATGATTTCATTCCAACCCCATTTTCATGTCTGTCTTAATCAGGACCAGAATTTAGATTTCCGCATTTGGATCACTGAAATCACTTTTTTCATGCCAAGACAAGGATATCATGAGAACAGTATTATGTACTGGAGTTGAACCCTTGTAATTTTGCATCAGCAAAAACTGCATTGGTATTACCGCTCACATTGCTTCTAATGACATTAAATGTCCCTGAAACACCATGTAATTCGATCATCTGAATGTAATGAAGTATGATTTCACATTTCTTGCTGTAAACAGGTATCATGATCAGGACATTAGTGGTGGGAAATATAGATTTCAATTCCTCTTTTCAATGTACATTTATCAAATCCACGGTTTCAAGTCCTGAGACTGAGAGATGCTAGAGTCAGAGTCGTCTCTCTGCTGGAATTTACATGTAACCATGGAGGCAGGCAATAAACCAACTCCACCAACAGAGGGTGAAGAAAGCACATCTAACCATATTAGGAGAGCCAAGTCTGATGAAGATTAACAACGTTGATTGGGGGAGGGGCACTGTCTTAGTTATCTTATGCTGCAAGGACAGAAATATCACTAGTGGACAACTTAAAAAGAAGTACCATTTAGAACCTCATCATTCCGAAGGCTAACATCTGGAACCTGGAATTCCATGCATCCTAGCATAGAATTTTAGTAAAATCCTCAATAACTTACAAATTTATAGCTAACACAAAGAGTTTTGGTCAAAATTGCAATTAATTTTGTATAGTGGGATCTAAATAATCGCGGCATTTTTCATGTTCTCAAATACCACTCACCTTCGGCATCAGCAAGGCATTCTACTCCTGTGAAGAGTTAGCCTCAGAAACCGACAGGGGCAGGTTTACCCTGTCCTGGAGGGTCGCTATGACTTGGCATTGACTTGACGGCAGTGTTTTGGTTTTGGTTATACAATTGCATCTTTACACACCCAAGTATAAAGTTGGACCTCCTACCTCAAACCATATACTGAAAAGTAAAATCGATGAACAACCTAATGTGAGTGCTAACATGATGACACTCATAGAAGAAAACAAATATAAATCATTATGACATTGAATTAAGGAGCAACCAGTGGGAGGGGGAGATAATTAAACTTCATGGAAAATTAAAAAAAAAAATTTCCCATCAATAAAGGAACAAGCTAATCCACAGAATGTGAGATAACACTTGAAAATCATATATTTTAAAAGAACATTATATCTGAATGCATAAAGGATCATAACAAGACAATAATGAGACAAAGAACCTAATTTTAAATTAGACAAGGGACTTAGATAAACATTTCTTCAAAGAAGATATGCAAATGGACAATAAGTACATAAAATGAAGCATAACATCCTTAGTCATTAGGGAACTGCAAAAATAACAAAACTGATAATATATCAATCCACAGCCACTCGGATGGGAAATAAAAAAGAGAGAGAGAATAAGTTTTGATGAGGATGTGGAGAAATTGAACGACTCATTCACTACATGAGAGTAAAATAGTACAGCTTTTTTATGAAAACAGTTGGACAGTTCTCAAAAAGTTAAGTGAGAGGTACCATATGACCTAGCAATTCCACTCCAGGTATATACCCAAGAGAATTGAGAGCATATGCCCACACAAAGCTTTGTGCTTGAGTGTTCATGGCAACGTGATCCCTGATAGCAAAAATGTAGGTACACCCCCAATTTCCAACAACTGAGAAGATAAACTGTGGTATATGCATAAAGTGGAAATTCACTTAGCCATCGAAGCAAATATTGATGTATGCTACAGCACACGTGAATCTTGGAGACTAGGTGGCCATATGTAATAAGTCAGAAACAAATGACTATATAGATGACGCTATGTACATGAAATGTCCAGACTAGGCAGATTTTATAGAGACAGAAAGTTCGTTGGTGGACTTGAAGGCCTGGAGAGGGTGGGGAGTGAGACTGAATGCTAACAGGGATAGTTTCTTCTGAAGTGAGGAATGTGTTCTCAAAGTAGAGGGGTGAGGCACTGGAAATGTACTAAAAGCCACTGACTTGTACACTGGGGAAAACATGGAACATGAACTCTATTTCAAGAAAGGTATTATCTAAGCAAAAGTAGACTTAGAAAAAGTAATAGGTTGACATAATTGCCAAGCCACATTTTAACCATATCATTTCACTTTCAATATTTGTCCAGTCACTCACCAAACATTAATTAAGATCCTGCTATGCACAGGTACTCATCTATGTATTGTGAATAGAGAGTTGACTATGACACAGACCCTTTAAGGAACTAATGAGCTAATGGGGCTAATAGAAATGTCAACCCTTAGTTATAGTCATATGCTATAAGCTTAATGGATGCCTGTACAAAGTGCTGATTATGTAAATATAAAAGTATCTCTTGAAGTTAATCTAGTTGTCTTCCCTGTCTTATTCTTGGGAACTGAAGCAGCTAAATATTATCAGACCACAGTGGAGGAGGAAAAACTCGAAGTCTGTTTGACCCACATCTGCACCAGCACAAGTTGGTGGTCTTGACAAGCACACCTCTCTGTACTCTACTCTGGCATGCTTATGTCAAATAAGCGTGCTGGTTTCATCTGGCTTAGAGAACAGCTTTTCAAGCCGTTTAAACCAGAGAATTTGGCTTTCTTTCCCAATTTCTATTCAGATTTTGTCCTCAAAATCAACATCCCATGCATTCATCTTACTTGAGTGGTTAATGAAATACGTGTGCCATCTTCATCTATATTGCTTAGACAAATACCTATTCCTTTTTTTTGGAGGCACCAATAAATCTCCAAACTCCCATCTGCCTGTCATCATGTACCTCTAAAGCCCAGTCCCAGCATCAGATCAATCAGAGGTACCTAACCCAACACTCTCTCTTCCCAGACTGCTGACAAAGTCTGCCATAAGTCAATGAGGAATTATGAATCAGCAACAATCTCTTTCAAATGTGTAAAACATGAGAAAATAATAATTTGTAAATTATCAAGAGTTCATTAAGGAGGGAGAGAAGTGGAAGGAGGGGAAAATGAGAAGCTGATATCAAAGGCTCAATTAGAAAGAAAATACTTTGAAAATAAGGATGGCAACATATGTACAAATGTAGTTGAGACAATGAATGTAATTATGGATTGTGATAAGAGTTGTATGAACCCCTGGTAAACTGATTTTTAAAATAAAAACAATAATATTTATATAAATAACAATGAATACAGTGATAAAGCAATGTTCTGAAATTCATTGTGATAATGATTTTACAACTTTTCTTGACATGATTGGGCTATTGAATTTTATGCTATATGAAAGAAGCACCAATAAAACTGTTTATATTTTTTAAAGTTTATTCTATACCCACAAAGCAAGCTTTTCCAGAATATTACAATTGTGGAAGAACATTGAACATTGGACATACATATATTTAATATATTTTTAAAACTAAAAAAGAAGATAGTCAGTATTGCTGGAACTGAACTGAAAAAAAAAAAAACCAAGCCTCAAATTGAAATATTGAAAGATTCCATGAGCAAACTATTGAGACATTCAGAAAGCACCAAAAGATGATGAGAGGAACACACAGCAGGATTACTGGACCAAAATAATAGTTCTACATTCAACCATTTTAAGAGGTAGCATATGACCAACAGCCCCTAGTAATGAAAGATGATGTCTAAGCTGCACTAAAGGCAAGGGCAGGAAAAAAAAAAACACACTCACATTCCAAGAAGTGTTAGGCTACCAATGGGAATATTTCAAAAAGTTGATAAAGGATTGGAAACAATAATTTGCCTATGCCAAGAAATTTGGAAGACAGCTACCTCGCCAAACAAGTGTAAGGGATTCATATTTGTGCACCTTCTAAAGAAAAGTGACCCAAACGATTATAAAAATTATCAAGCAGTATAAATAATATCACATACAAGTAAGATTTTGCTGAAGAACATTCAAGAATGGTCGCAGCAATACACTGGCAGGGAACTGCCAGAAGCTCAAGTTGGATTCTGAGAGGGGTGAGACGTGAGGCATATCACGGCTGATGTCAGACTGATCTTGGTTGAAAACAATGCACACCATCAGAAAGATATTGGCTTGTGTTTTATTGACTGTGCAAAAGCATTCTGCTGTGTGGATCACAACAAGTTATGAATGTGAAGCAAATAATCCAAGAAGCTGAATGAAGACTGTGGCATAGGGGTGGAGGAGGACTTATTAACAATCTGCAATACACAGACGACACAACCTTGTTTGCTGAAAGCGTGCTGATAACCAAAGACTGGAGCCATCACTCTGGATTACAACTCTATTACAAACCAAAATTTTTACAATTGAGTTGGGAGGTAACATCATGTCATAAAAAGGAGGGGAAAAATCTAAATTATCCAGGATTTCACTTTACTTCGGTTCACAGTCAATGCCTATGGAAGGAGTTATCAAGGAATCAAATGAGAAAGGGCATTGGGCAAATCTGCTGTGCAAGACCTCTTTAAAGTATTCAAATCACTTTGAACACAAAGATGCACCTCACCCTAGTCATGTGATTTTCAGTTACCCCATGTGTGTGCACAGGTGTGCACACGTGTGCGTGTGTGATCATGTTGGATAATGAATAAGGAAGACCACAGGAGAACTGATGCACTTGAGTTATGGTTTTAATTTTGATTATTAAGAATTCCATGAACTGCCAGAAGAACAAGTAAGTATGTCTTGGAAGAAATATAACTAGAATTTCCCTTAAAAGTGGGGATGGAGAGACAGCATCTCGCACACTTGGGACATGTTATCAGGAGAGACCAGTAACTGGAAAAGGACATCATGCTTGACCGAGTGACAAATTACTGAAAAGGAGGGTAGTCATCAGGGAGAAGGATCGACACTTTGGCTGCAACATATCTACCAGTAAAAAATTACTCTGAAGTGGTTGGCCACTTCAACCAGAGTCATTTCTCTGTGTACTTAACCTTAAAATCATTTCAAAAGGTTCCAGCTATTTCCTGTGCTTCGTGGTATAGCTTCCCACACCCCCAAAAACTTTACATCATCGAATGAGAATGCACAAAGGGGACTTGTCAGAATCTGGGGAAGGACGGGTTTTTTTCAGTGAAGTTCTAAGGGTGGTTCTCTCACTTGCTTGCTCCTGTGCTGTGATTTGTCTCACGCTAAAAAATCAGCCCTTAGTTAGCACACTACCAGGCAGACACAGACAGATGGTTCCATAAGGCAGTCGCTTTCACCTATGTCCCGGCCTGCGGGTCCGTAATTCGCAAGTCCTGGAAGGAGGAGCGGGAATTTGGGGGACAGGAGACGGGAGAAATGGAGACAAGACAGGATTCTGATCAAGTCTCGTTTATTGGGGAAAAGTAGACTGGTTTTATAGGGCAGGCAAGCTTTGGGCAATTAGCATATGGTGATCTTCAAAATTAACAAATGAATGGCAGCAGAGCTGCAAGCCGAGCTTCCAAGGCCAGGGCTGTTTACAGTAACAAAGGTAACTACGAACCTCAGGCAACAGACTGCAACAGAGTTCAGGCAGATCCGGCCTGTTTCCAGGTTAAGCATGTCTGCTGGATGGCTCCCGACACACCTATACTCCCAGTCCTTTCTCTTGGTATGTACCCATATAGGGGTCCCTGAGTAGTACAAAGGGTTAAACACACTTGACTGCTGAGGAAATCATTTGGGGGGCATGTCTGACCTCCCCTGGCTTAACTAGAGGAAAAAAGAATTCAACCGCACAGCAGCCAAAGCAAAGACGGGCCTGCTTCCACCTACACCCCCATCCCCCTTCATCCCTCTTTGTTCTGTTCGGACTCCAACCATTCCTCCCATGGCACGTTTCTGCTGAACTTCCATACCTTGCAGTGGTCTCACAGCATTCACAGACAGCATGCACACACAGGATTCTGGGGTCTTGCTAGGCATGTGAACAGGTCACAGAATATTAAGGATACAAGGTTTTTGTGTGCAGAGACTTTGCTCAGCATGTCTCTGGGTCTTGGCTTCTCAACTGTGTGAACCCTTGGCCTCTGCCATGCTCAGGCAAGAGTTACAAGGTTTCATGGGTACTGACATATGTGCAAAGGGCACCCCACTCTGCAAGCCAGGCTCCTACCCCAAGGCGCTCAGCCATACTCATTTCTTGGATTGAGAAACCAGCCTGACAGTCTGTCTCCTGGTGATCTGCCTCCTGGAGCATAGCTTCTGTGCGCTGCCTCCAGGTCTCCATGCTGCGGCCTCTGCAACCTCTAGCACTTCTGACAGACAGCTCCTGTTCCACTGATGGCACTTTCTTTTTGTTGGTTGTGAAGTCTCCTTTATCCTGCTTTTGAAATGGTTCACTCTCATTCTTTGACAATGACAAACTTGACCGATCTCTGAGTTACAGCCTTCTACACATTATCTGAGACAGTATGGGTAGAAGAGTCACACCAAGCAATTTCACTCTCCTGAAGCTGCTAAGCAAAAGGTTGGAAGGTTTTGTTTTGTTTTGTTTTTGACACCACTGCCCTCTGGTGGTTGTGAGAGCTCCCCAGCGCTGCTCCTGAGTACTGCCACTGGATTTGAACCACCAAGCCCGTGGGCCACAGTCCCGCACTCAAACACGCCACCAGGACTCAGCCCAAGGTTGGAAGTTTAAACCCACCATGAGGCACTTAAGGATTAAGTGTGTAGGGGTGGAGGCTTGCCTGTCAATCAGATCATAGCCAATGAGGCCTCTGTGTCCACATGGCCTTCTCCTGAAAATTCTGGGAAATCCTGAATTTCTTCCTTGGAGGTGGGAGCCATTTTCTCTCTTTGCTTACTCCTTGTGAGACATCTCTGCGGAGAAGCCACATGGACCTACCTTGATTCATCCAGAACCCTGGACCTAGAGAAGCCACGTAGAGACCCCTGTCAGCATTGAGATGCTTACAACACCACTGAATTTATAAGAATTCTCGTCCCCTAGCCTGTGAGCTTCCTGCCTTTGGCATCATTGCATGTGTTTTTTGAGTCTCCAGAGGACTTTATAGATTGCTTCCAGACACACGGGCTAATATAGGACTTATGGACTTGATCTGGACCAGGCTGGGATGTTTCTCAATGTTCAATTGCTCTTGTATATAAACCTCTCCCTTACATACATATGAGTGTCTCCGTGAATTTGTTTCTCTAGTCTACCCAGACTAACAAGGCACCTTGGCAGAATGATCTGCAGACCTAATCAGCCATCGAAAAACCTTCTGGAACACAGTTCCACTCTGACCTGCATGGTGTCACCATGGGTTGACATTGGTTCAATGATGGCTGGTCACATGTCAGTATAGGACCCTCCTCTGTACTGCAGGCTGATTCCATTCCAGTCATAAAAGCTGTATACATTCGATCGAAAAACAACCAGCGGGTTGCTTCCAATTTAAAGGCTATGCACAGAGTGCATATAATCGCCTCTTCATTTATAAAGGTAAGAGGCTATGGACCACATACTGTGGCCTGCGTAACCTTACTGGAGGGGTTTTGTGGAAGCTGTCCTCCCTAAAGGACTGTCCCCTATTTCCATAAACCATGTTCCAAGATCAAACTGGTTCTGTCCAGAGGGAATGCCTGGAGCATCCGTGGCAGTACAAGGACGCAGTCAGAGTGCCCCGCGCGTGTCTGAGAACGAAGAAAGCAGAGGCTTCCCCAGAGCAGCCTACCAGAGCACCTGAAACCCAGTTGCCACCTGAGCCAAGGTCCTGCTCACAAGAGGTCTTATCAGAAGGCCACACACATTCCAGAACCCATTCTGTCCTTGTAGGGAAACACCAAAGAAGGTTTCCACTGGAGAGTCGCACTTCAACGTGACCCTTCATGACCGAGTCACACGACAACATCCATGTGGACAGGCCGCATTTGTTTTTGGTGTTAAAATTTTGGTTGTTGGCATATGTTGTTTTATGTAGATAAACAAGCAGAAAATAATGTGAGCAAAAGTTGAAAACTTCTATTTGAGTGGTTTTCTTTATTTAGGGTCAGGATACAAGTTCCAAAGACTTCTGAGATGTAGGCTTTTTCTAAGTATCTTAAAAACTTTTTTTTCTTATTAAATATATGATATCATGTTCAAATATCAATGGGTCACTCTTATGGATTGAATATACAGTCCCCCCCACCCACTCACTGACTCTCCCACCCACCAGTAAGTGCTGTCAACCCCAATCACTGCATTTGTCAGTGTAATCCCAGCTGGGAATAAGTTTCTCTTCCTTACATTAAGAAGGTCATGTCAGAATATAGCATATTTTAAACCCAATTGCTGTTAAGATATTAGGAAAGCAGATTAGACACAGAAGCAAGATGGGGAACATTCCTCTTCCCACAGGAAGGTGGCCAAAGAAGTGAGGAGCAGCTGTGGGAAAGAAACGAGGCTCTGCACCCGGATCCAACCCAGAGAGAAAGAGTCTGGACTTGGTGCTCTGACCTGGGACTTCTCCCTCCTGGCTTCCTATCTGTGAGAAAAGGCATTGCTGTTTGCTGAGACTACACACTGCGGGACTGGTGCTCTCACAGCGCTAAGGAACAAAAGCAGTCATTAATGGAGCAATTCCGTCTGGCTGTACAGTACTCTGAAAAACCCACTTGCCATTCCGTCAATGCCGACTTATCGTGAGCCTGGAGGACAGGGTCTGACTGGCCCTGTGTGTGTCTGAGACTGTAACTCTGTGCAGGAGTAGAAGGCCTCATCTTTCTCTGGGTTGACTCATCCCCCCAGGGTTTCATTCATAGGAACAACATCGCCCAACCTTGAACATTCTGTCTCTATTTAAAACTCATCCCTCTCCAACCATTGATTTCTTAGCCCCATGAACATAAAGTTTATTCCTTAGCCTCCTCACATGACAGAGGATATAAAGCCTCCGATCGCCTGCTGGGCTTTTCCGTCTTTCTGAGTGGAGATCTCGAAGAAACCACAGATTCCCTAGGCAATCCCTGTGGCTTTGTTTACTTGGTCTTAGGATAGTAGAAAAAGACTGGAGACTCTTCAAGCTATTAACCCAGACAAAACCATGGCCTTAGAAGCCAAGTTATAGTCATCCCTAGAGAAGCTGCGCTCAAATAAGAGCATTTCAAGACTTGAAGGATTTTGGACGAAAAAGTCAATTTCTATGGGAAAAAAAATCAGAGATTCATAGCTTTATTACTCACTTGAAAAATTTCTAATGGGTGCACCACAGAATTTTATTTTTGTTGATAAGTTCCTCTCAACTTGAAATCCCAGCCAGAGTCCTGTGACAAGTTACAGAAATAGAGTCTGTCTCCTTCACCTATGTTTCTAGGTTCCTTGTTCAGTTACACAAGGATCAGTGAAATAGCTTAACGTGTCCATGTTCTTCATCCTCTTCCTCCAGTGTTTAACAATGATGGCTACAGTTGGACATGTAGCTCACAGTTGTCAAATAGCTAATTCGGTCTCAGGAATCAGCAGCAACAGCAACAGATATTGGACTCTGAGAGCCTTGGCATTATGGCATGATGTCTATGGGCATCAGCTAATTGGCACTGTGGGCTGTTGCTCCCAGGAATAGAAGGAGTCTACTTCTATGGTCTTGAAGGCAAGGATGGTGAGACTTGAGCTCATGTTCTCAGGAGATATCTGTCTCTGGAGAAGGATATCAAGCTTGGCCCAGTAGAGGAGCAGCAAAAAAAAAGAGGAAGGCCCTGGATGAGATGGACTGACACAATGGCCGCCAAAAAATGAGCTCAAATATAACAACAATTACAAGGATATCACAGGACCAGACTGCATCTCTGTTCTGTTAGAGACAGGGTTGCTATGATTTGGAACCAATTTGATAGCACCTAATAATAACTTAGGCTTGTTTGTGAGAAGGCTGGATCCTGTTAGACAGGGACATCAGTGACACTGCATGGGTGGAAACAAGAGTGGGTTTGCCAGATAGTAGGCACCCAAAAGGCACTGACATCTTGGAATGTCTGTGCAAAAAGTACACTACATTAACCCCCAATATAACTACCATTTCCTTGGCCTTTGGCCATAGAATTCTGGACAGGCGCAATACATATGTGGCCTGAGCCAAGCCAAGTAGATTCCATCCAACATAGATTTTAAAATGAGAAACACAGGAACTGTTGAGGGGGTGGTAAGTCTCGTTAAGAGTAGCGCTCTAAAGACCAGGGAGTAAAAATCGAGTCAAAAGTGAATGGATGGGGCTGAGCCCTGGTGGCGTAAGTAGTGGAGTGCAGAACTGCAGCCCGCGGGCTTGGCGGTTCAAATCCAGGGCAGTGCTCAGGAGTGGCACGGGGTAGCTCCCATGACCACCAGAGGCAGTGATGCTCCCCCCCCCCCAAAAAAAAAAGTGAATGGATGAAGCTGAAAGATGAGGGAAGGAAAAGAAAAGTTACTGATCAGAAGAGGGAGTGACAAAGGAGAGCTGCTGGAGTCTCTGGCACTCTCCACACCCTTTCTCAGGCCTCCATGGGGCCTGACCATTCTTCTGCCATTGGCCCTCCAACATCTGTTTTTTCCCTCATGTGAGTAGATTTTGGTTGTTTGCATTAAAAATATTCCTGTATGAAGCAATGCCTGATACTTCTATAGACTAAGGGACGTGGGGAAATGTGGTGCTGCACATTTTCACCTACAGATATCAAGTGATTTGAAGCAGTCTGAATAGACAGCAGCATGACCACAGAGGTGGTTTCCTAGAGTTCCTGACTTAGAAGTAGACCCTGGGGACACTTGGATCTGCCCTAGGTACCATAACTTTTATGGACCCCTTTCCCAGAAAAATAAATGTAAGGTCATACTTCATGAGTATATTGATATACAGACAAATATAGTCTAGACTGGAATTCACGATTTTATAGTCATCATTATTAGAATATTTCCTTTCTTCTGATTTTAAAATAGCTTCCATATAAAACATCTCAAGTGTAAAGTGGGCTCTGGGCAGAGTGCCTACTGTTCCTCAAGAGTAAGTCAGTGCTGGTCCCAGGCAACCAAGAGGAACTATTCACTGAGCATTTCAAACTATCAGTTATCAGTCTATGTACCAGTTGGACTCCAAGTCTACACCTGGCAAAAGAGCAGCTAAATGTGCATCTTCCATGTCTTCAGAGGAAGAGTTTAATAGATAGACTTGTATATTAAATGCTTACCAATACTACTGTGTTTTTACAATGGAAAAAATAAGTATTCTTTTATGCTTCCTATTGACATATAAATATGTGAAAAGCCATAGAGAATGTTAGGGAAGGTATACACAAAACTGAAAATAATGGCTATCTCTGGAGGAGAGGGGCATGGATTGGGATTACGGAAAATGGTCACATTCTCTGTAATGTTTTAAAGAATAATTAATTCCACCTCCTATTTATGCAAATATCACATGGGAAATTGTAGACCAAAGATACCATCTGGCATACGGAAGGCGCATGGTCGATCCAGAGCCTCTTTGAAGGCTACAATGTTCCTTGTGGAAAGATTGACTGCAGCATCCCTAGAATCAGACCACCTGGGCCCAGGCCCCAGCTCTGCCACCAACAAGTCGTTCAGCCCCGCCGGGTCCCAGTGTCCTCAGCCATAAAGTGAAGGGAATGGTTGTAACCTCTCCCTCATGAGGTCTCCAGGGGAAGTAGACGAGTCAATGTATGTCAAACACTTGACATAGTGCCTGGCATAGTACGTGATATGTTATATGTTTAGGTCATATTTCTACAATTGTCTTTATTTTTCACACATTCTCATGAATGTGTTTCTTACCAAGGACCACAGAAGTTGAAAAGCCCTCCTGTCTATGAGCAAACACAGAGGGCTTTGGTGAAAGCTTGCGTATGCAAGGACGAGAAAGGCTCTTCTAGAATGCAGTGTTGGCAAGGGTGGTGGGTGGTGTTGAGGTATGCAATGAGCTTGATGGTTGACTGGCTCTTTGGGATCGAAGGAGTAAAATGTGCTAACTGAACAGTCACCTACAAGGAGCGAGGGCAGAGGTCAGTCTGTCCAAGTTACAACCTCCATGCCAGGCACTATGCTATTTGCTGAGGGAGGGTGTGAAATGGAGGGGCTCTGTGGGCTATCTCATCTCTGGAAAGCAGCTCAGAAAAGGGCTAGAGAGTGTCCAGGTCAATTGACCATGTCGTGGTGCTCTCTCTGTTCTTATCCACAGGTTTGGGCAGGTGATGTGCTTATTTTGGTAAGTCATGGACTCCCTGTGGGAAAGTATTCAGCTACCAACCTAAAGGTTGGCAGTCTGCCCACCTGCCACATGGCAAAAGAAAAAATTAGTCCTGGAAACTCGAGGAGGCGGTTCTCTTTCTACTCCATCCTAGAAGGCCAGGCTGAGTCAGAAGTTCCTGGACAGCAGAGAGGATATGGTTCCTCCCCTCAGAAGAGACAAGAAATGGAGCTGTTCATTAATGTACAGGTTTTTTATAGTTTATGGACAGGAGAAAATAGAGAGAGTGCCCTGATAATGAATAAGGACATGAAAGAACCATGATAGAGCAAGGTCTGAGGGGGTCTTTGAGAAGGTAATGTTGAAGTTGAGTCCAGGGAAGGAGAGTCTGAGTCAAAGTGAACTTGAACAATTAAGACTCAGAAGTGGAAATCGTCTTCCCGTGTTCAGGGAACTATCAGAAGCCAGTAACTGAACCAAGGGGAAGTACAGTCAGAGAGGCAAGCCAACTGATGTCCATGAAAAGTGAAGATGGGCAGCTTCGCTTGTGGGTTTGGCAAATGGGAGGAGAGACAGCTCTCAGTGCCAAACCAAAGCAAGCTCACAGCTGCTGCGTCAATGCCAAGTCCTAGCAAGGCTGTAGAACACAGCAGACAGCCCCGGAAGCTTCTTAGACCGTCGCTCTTGACAGGAGTAGAAAGCCCTGCCTTTGGGGTGGTTTTGAACCGCGGACCTTGCAGATCGCTGCCCAACAAGTCATCACCATCCCACCAGACCACCCACAGTTCTTAGCATCACACCAAATTTGGCTAGGCATCACCTGACCACTGGTCAGCTGGGTGATCGCTGATGCTCAATTCCATTGTTGCTGACAGGTGCCCTTGAGGAGGCTATGACCCAGGGTGACCCCCATGCCCAAACAGAAGAAAACATTGCATCATTCTGTACCATCCTGACAATTGTTTCTATGTCTGGGCCCATCGCTGCACTCACAGGGTCAATTAGTCTCTGGAGGGCTTGCTTCTCTTTCACTGCCCCTCCACTTTTGCAAACATGAGGTCCTTCTTCCTGAATGGCTCTTTCCTAGGTCCAAAGTATATAAGGCAAAGTCTTTCCATCCTTGCCTCGAAGGAGTGCTCTGACCTGACTCCTCCCAAAATACATCAGTTTGCTACCTTAGCGGTCCATGAGACTCACAATATTTTCCTCCAACACTGCAAGTCAAATGCCTGAATTCTTCTTCAGCCTTCCTTATTCACTGCCCAACTTGACATCCAGATGATGCAATGGAGAATACCCTGGCTTGCACCATCCCACCTGAGTCCTCAAAGTAACATCCTTGCTTTTTGATACTCTAAAAAGGTCTTGTGCAGCATATTTATCTAATGCACTATGCCTTTTGATTTCTTGACAGCTGCTTCTGTGAGCATTGATTGTGGATCAAAGTAAGACAGAATCCTAGACAACCTCAACCTTTTCTCCATTTACCATGATGTGATCCACTGACACAGCTGTGAGAATTTTGGTCTTCTTGACATTGAGTTGTAATCCACACTAAAGGCTGGAATGCCAGATCTTCATCGGCTAGTGCTTCAAGTCCTCTTCACTTTCAGTTAAACAAGCTTGGATCATCAGGTTATTGCAAGTTGTTAATTGGATTTCCTCTGATCCTGTTGCCACATTCTTCTTCATATAAGCCAGCTTCTCTGGTGATTTGCCCATCGTATGGACTGAACAAGTGTGATGAGAGGACCCAACCCTGAAGCACACCTTTCCTGATTTTAAACAATGCAGCACTCCCTTGTTCTGCTCCTGTAACTGCCTCCTGACTGATACACTCATTCCTCCTGAGCACTATGAAGTGTTCTGGAATTCTCATTCTTCTCAAGGTTATTCATAGTTTATGATGGTCCACACAGTTGAATGCCTTTGCATAGTCAATAAAATACACGTAAATCTACAACCTCCTATATGCTGTTCCCACTCATGTCCACATCTGCAGAAAATGTGGAGAGCCTTGGCCCCATGCGTTCAACTAAAGTGCATCTTTCCCATTCTCTAGCTTGCTGTTTTCCTTAGGACTTGCATTAATATGGTAAACTTACCTAATTTAATGTCAAATACCATGACTCTAAATACTGTCCTAAGCTCTCTTTAAAAAGGGGTAGGCTGGACCTTTTACAGTGTTCTTCATCCAGAAAGAACATTAGCATGTGGTGATGGAGAAGAGCTGCCCATGCCAGAGTTCAAAATCTTTGAACGCATGTTGATTCTTTTTCTAAATTGCACATATCTACAAGAAATTGTTCCGAAGAGTTCATCTGAGGTTTGCACCTGGGACGTCAAATTGCGGCAAGTAACCAAAACCCTGTCACCTTCCCATTTGTCACTGTGTTCTTTGTTGGTTGGAAGTCACACTGGTGAACTAATGCTTCATGGAAACAAATTACAGTCCCCAACATCATATATTACCAGAGCTTCAAGAGATTAAAATCCTGCTGCATTCTGGGTGAAGAACTATTGTGTGTCCCAAGTACTATTGGCCCTCACCGATTGATTATAAAAAATATTTGGGGGAATATGTAGATAATCCACTTTAATGGATAAGGGCATTCCTTAGTCACATTCAAACAGAATTTAAGCAATACATCAAATACTTAATTTTAAAAGCATAATTGGTTAGGGAGAGGATGAAGTAGGTAGTGCATTGGCAATTTACCTTATGCTAACCAAAAGTTATAGAGGTCGTTTCAGGTGAGATTTTGAGGTTATAGCAAGAAGCCATGCTGATAGTTCACTAACACTTCATATGAGGGAGATGTTGGTGTAGCATTTCAAAAACTAACTCACTGCCCCTGAGTCAATGTCCAGTCCCTTCTAGAGAAGGACAGAAAGAACTGTCCTGAGAGATTCTGAGACTTACTCTTTAGGAAAGTCAAAAACCCTGCCAATGGTTTCAAACTGTGGACCCTGTGGATCACAGCCCAATGCATAGCCACCATGCCACCATGGCGTAGCATAAGGAGCTGTAGTATAAAGAGCGTTACATTGAGAATGGCTACGTCAAGTTCTAGTATATAGGTTGCCACCAATCAACTGGTTTTAAGCAATAAGGGTGTGTTTTAGGGCAAGCACTGTGCCCTCTTCTAGAATGTATTTGTTTCCTATTGCTACTATTACCACATTCTTAGTGACCCGAAAATTCATGTACAAATCCAGGGATCAGGCATCTGAAATTTCCAACTATTCTTCCACAATCCCAGAGTTCAGGCAGCTAACGAGTTTAATGGAGTAAAAAGCATCATGTCAGCAAAGCTACATGCCTCCTGGAAGCTCTAAGGGAAACTCTGTCCCTTGCCTCCCCAGCTTCTAGAGATTTCTTGGAGGGAGCCTTGGTGGAATCATGGTTATGCTTTGGGGTGAGAACTGCAAGGTCAGCAGTTCAAAACCACCAGCTGCTCTGAGGGAGAAAGAGGGGGCTTTCTTCTCCCATGTAAACCCTTGGAAACTCACTGCGGCAGTTCTACCTTGTCCTATAAGGTCACTAAGAGTTAACATACATTGAAGGCAGTGAGTTTATTTTGTGTTAGTTTGTTTACTTGGTTGTTTTGAGAGGCTTCGTGCATTCCTTGGCTTGTGACCTTGTGACTCCAACCAGTGCTTCTATTGACACATCTCCTTTTCTGCCTCTGCCTCTCTCTTCATTCCACTTGCAAGGATACTGTTATCAAGTTGACCTACCTGTATAATCCAAGCAAATTTTCCCAACTCAAAATCTTTAACTTAATCCTATCTGCAAAGTCCCTTTCAGCATGCAAGATAACATTCACAGGATTGAGGTGTAGGCATTTGGCTATCTTTGGTATTTAGAATAGTGCCTGACACAAAAGAAACACACAGTAAGTAGCTGTAAAACATCTTTCAATGATAACTTTGTGAGTATGGCTGTCTAAAATATGGCAAAACTGCATTGTTTCTTTATATGCATTTTCCCATTTAATCCTCATCTATGTTAAATCAGGAAACTAGCTAAAAACATGAGAGGTGAAGTACGTTGACAGGTCACTGAACTATGGTTTCAAGGAACAAGCTTACATCTGCCATGATCTCAGAGCATTTGATTTCATCACCGCGTTGTCCTGCATCACCTCACCTCTCTGCACCTCAGTCTACCTTTGAGTAGACTGGGAACACATGCACTGGTGGGTCATACTCATTCTAGAATCATATGGTTCATGCACAAAACCATCTATGTGATCATAGGCAATGGTGAGCGCAAGAGAAAAACAAAACAAAACATGATTTTTTTGTTGTTAACCCAAAGTTTCCTAATTACTAGAATGTAATTAAGATTCAAATAATGTAGCTTTTGCTAAAATAACACGAAATCTATCTTTTCCAACCCCAAGTAATTACAACCTAATGCTCTTCAAATGAGTGAAATAGAAATTGAGAAGTGCCAACTCTAAGATAGAATTTCGTCTATTTATGCTCAGGGAAAGACAATTAGGAGGTCATGATTTTGCCATTCTAGTGAAATAAAGTTAGGTATCACACTGGCATAGTAGTTGCATGCTGTGCTGTTGCTAACCACAAGGTCAGCAGTTCAAACCTCCCAGCTGCTTCCCCGGAAAAGATGAGGCTCTCTACTCCCAGAAAGAAAACTCACAGGGGCAGTTCTCCCTGTTCTGCGGGATTTCTGGAAGTTAGTACGCACTCAATAGCAGTGTCTGTGGTCGGGGTTTGGCTTCTCATTCGTAAACTCCCAAACTCTGAATTAAAAAACAACTTTTTTGATTGGCAAAAGCAGAATGCAGATCAGGTTGGAGCTGCCTGAGCCTGTAGCATTCCTGAAAGTTGGACAGCCAGGCATTTGCCTCATGACCTCATCCATGAGGAGAATATGGACCACCTGTGAATTACTCTGGTCTGAGAGCTATCACCTGGGCCAAGACACCTGAGGAGTGAACGGCAGAGGTACAGGTATGGAAGAGAAAATTACACTACAACACAAGAAGAAAATTGACCAAATTCAGAATTCTGAAGTGAAACCATCTAAATTGTCAAAAAATCCAATGTTGGGAGTCGGGGGGTGGGAGGGGGCGGGCGTGGTACAGGGAGAAGAGAAGTTGAGATAGAGGTAAAAGAGATTTTTAGAGGAAAATGTTGATAGGTAATGTGTGGCCCTCATTTACATCCTGGAGGAAAGAAATTAACTGTAAAAATACTTATTTGAGAACTTTAACTTCCGCCTATGGAAAGTCACAAAGACTTGTTATTTTCCCTCAAGGGACTAGAAACTCCTGCAGTGGAAGGAGACTGAAAATGTTATATCCACTCACCTGTCAATGTGGAGAGCAGATTTCTGCTCCTGGAGAGGAGGGGAAATAGAAGAAGTTCCTTTCGAAAACAGCCCGAACTTTCACTTCAAGGTGTAATTCATAACAGGACAGGGCAGGTAGTGGTACAAAGCAGGACTTTCTAAGTTAGGAGTCAAGAATAAGAGTTACAAAGACTTCGGTGACTGCTTCAGGGCGAAGGTGTAGAGAGTTGGAACATAGGAAACCTAAAAAAGAAGAGACAAACGCTGAAGCCCTAACCCCTCTCCCTAGTGGGTGTGGTCTCACTTGGCTACAGGTTCTTCCTGTCTTTGAAGAAGTGATCCAGTAAGTTAGTGAGGTTGTACCAGAGTGGATGGAATCTAATCCCTCCAGAGAGGGGTCTTATAAACAGGAAGAGCTGGCATGGAGGTAGTAGGGTCACCCAGGAGGTGACAGATACAATGTGAAAACGCAATAGCAGGAGCTGGAAGGAGCCAGGAAAGGTCTTCCAGAGAGAGTATGGCCCTTCCGATGATGCTCTCTCTTAGCCTGCCTCGCCTCCAGGCCTGGAGGAGATTACATTTCTGAGCTGAAAACGGACTAGGGCACTTGGGATGCAGTTGAAAGCAAAGCCCGTGTACTGCCTGTGGGACTGGGGCCCCTTTGCAAGCTCTTCTGTTTATGAAGCACACCCACTTTTAGGTCTCCTCCTCAGAAACAGAATGCCTTTCCCAAAAGTGTTAACAGGGAATTAGAAAGAGCAAGCCAGCGACATTCTCAACAATGATTTCATCCGATAGGTTTTTCCTGGGTTTCCCTGAGTTTCCAGGGTAACCATTTATTGCAAAGTCTTGGCACCTTTGGGGTTAAATCACAGGTCAAGCCCTGTAAGATTATGGGAGTTGAGCTCTTTTGAGGTTCTTGAGACTATCAAGAAGCCCACATTTATTGACTCCCCAAAATTTAATTCTGGAACCACCTCTGTGCCCCTCCCCATTCCCCCTCTTGGGTGCTTTCTTTGGAGTGGAGAGGCAGTTGAATAGCATTTTCACTGAATCCTCACAACATATTTCACCATGAGGAACTGACTATTGTAGGAAAAGTAGGGAAAAAGAAATGTTTACCCTGCTATTATGAATTCTTACCACTCTAGCAGGGATATGGAAAACAAACTAATCTAGAAATCTTTCTTGCAAAGTCTGGGAGAGAAGTGAGTGAAGGGAGACAGCAGTCAGTGGAAGATATGGAAAAATAATAATTTGTAAATCCCCAAGAGTTCATGAGGGGAGGAAAAAAATGAGGAGCTGGTCCCAAGGGCTCAAGTACAAAGAAAAAGTTTTGAAAATGATGATGGCAACACATGTACTAGACACAACAGATCTATGGATTGAGAATGGTTACGTCAAGTTCTAGTATACAGGCTACCACCCATCAACTGGTTTTAAGCAATAAGGGTATGTTTTAGAGCAAGAACCAGGTCCTCTTCTAGAATGCATTTGTTTCCTATTGCTACTATTACCACATTTTTAGTGACCTGAAACAATTCATGTACAAATCCAGGGATCAGGCATATGAAATTCCCAACTATTCATCCACAATCCCAGAGGTCAGGCAGCTAACGAGTTTAAGTGGATTGTGATAAGAGCCCCCATTAAAATGGTTTTTAAAAAAGAAAAGAAATCTGACCACCAAGAATGTTAACTGGCACAAGGGCCTCTGGGGAGAAAGGTAAAAGGAAGTTGAAGAGTAATAAAGATAGTGCTCCCTCTCCCCTTTCCATAATCACAGGGATGAAGCTTCTGGAACACAGAAAAGGAGAGTACTTCTTTTGTCAACTCCTGATTGTGAAGTCCCTGAGAAAGAAGCGAGGCTGCACTGGAGGCATAGTCAAAGTCATGCTCGGGGCCACTGAATTAACTACAGCTCCTAGGCACCCTGTACCTCTCAGAAGAGAGGTTCAGTGGGCGGGAGGGTGCTAGTTATGTATCCTAAGCTAATATTGCACCTGACCCAGCCCCAGTGGAACCTAGAAAACATTCCTCACTTGCAAAAAAAAATTAGATATACAGACATATACTGGAAAACTTACAACTGAACATAGCTTTTACTTTTTTGAAAAAAAAAATGATTCTCTTACACAAGATGCTTAGGAACCCTGTTTGCCATCATAGCTGCTACCCTAGTCTTGACAGTGGCTCACTTTTGCCTTGTTGACTGATCTATGTTGCTTCAGCTTTTGATCCTTCTAATAAGTGACTAAGTTTTGATATGCACAAAGGCATTAAGAACTTGGAAAGAATTAAGAAAAGATTGTGACAGCCATGGGGACACATCTCAATTAAAAAAAGAAAATGAGTGGAAGAAGATGACAGATCCAGACAAATGTGAAGAATGAGTCAGACATCAGAAGAGGCAATTCTGAAGAATGAAGGTAAAGACCTGCCACATAAACAACTCTGAGCTGGAGCCAGGGTCACTGATCGGAGAGACACAGAAAGGCAGTAGTGAATTGAATCCTTATGCTCAATATCAGAAGCTCCTTAGCTGCATGCTACTTCAGGAGAAGACTAGGTATGTTAGAGAACTTAGTGATGAATGTTGCTTCAGAAACTGTTTGGCCTCAATGGCTATCCTGGTTCCATGTTTCCTGGCCCAACATCAAGTGAGTGAAGAGGCTGAAAGGGATAGTCAGTGTCTGACTTCCTCTGGTTTTACCAAGCAGAAGGGGAAGCAAACTCAGTATCAATCCAAGACAGGTTCCTCTGAGACATCTCTACCCTCCAATCTTCTTTACCATTTCTGACACTAATCATACCTCTCACAACACTTACTGGGTTCTATAATCTGTGGCAACTGACACTTAGAATTCACAGACAATACATACAACTAGGAGGTTAAGTAGCAAACCTAACAGGTTACAATTCAAGATAAACAATGCTCAGGATACAGTCCTCCCAGTGAGGAGGACCTCTTTTCAACCATACCCAGGCACATCTTTCTCTGGTCCCTTGGCCTCTTCCCTGGCCACACAAGCTCCTTTAGGTGCTACCAATGAATGAACAAAAGTCACTCCACTCCACCATAAGCCTCAACCCAAAGAATCTCAGCTCTAGATCTATTGTGCTATCAAATCTACTTCCCCCAGTTAAGTGCCTAGAGGCACTCCACTCCACAAGCGATTTTCCTGCACTCAGGTTTACACACGGTTGGTCTGAAGCTTGCCACTCTGGGTCCTGGTGCTGCTACTCTGCTGCCAGTGCTCCTTTGGGACGCTTCTGGTGCCTCTGTCTGTCACCTCTTGAGACCATATATCATCACAAAGAAAGTAGATAGCATGCCTGATTTTATATTTGAAACCCCAAATCATGAAGGGCTTAGGAACAAGTGGAATGCAAAGTCTTTAAAAACTTATTTACGGCACTTGGGATGAATTAAGGCTCTCTTGTGCTGTTCTCCTAAAGATGTCATCACTGAGAAGAGTCCATTGCATGAAGCCACCCATTCCTGACTGAGATAAGAATACCAGCTGCTCACAGCAGAGTTATTTTGCCCAAACTGTAATCGGGACTAGGGAGAGGGAAGAGGAAGCTATAAAGAGAGCAGAGCAGAAGTCTCTTGGAAGGACAAGCAAATTTTGAGGAAGAATATGAAAAGAAAAACCTGTTTAGTCTTCCAAGTGCTGCCCTCTATCACAAGAGTTGAATTGTAGAGAAGAGCATTCCACGTCCATGGCTGATGTGACCACATGCAAACAAGCCCATGCGAGACATGAATAATGTTTCCATGACCAGAAGATGTTCCCTTAGAGGAGTGCTTCAAAATCAACACGTACTGAGTTGAGTACTCGGTGTGCACCGAAGCTAAGGTGTAAGGATTCATTGAACATCCTTAACTCTTGGCAGAAACCCGAGATCCTTTAAGACTGAGAAGTCTCCTTAATTAAGGCATAAAAATAGACTGAAATTAAAGACAGACTTAGATGGGGTTGAATTGAGAAACAGAGGCAGCTAAAGGAATCTCTTCTAAAATACACAGGAACTTGCGCGGTGGGGGGAGTCCGTGAGTCAGAGAGGAGGGGAAAAGCTGAGGGAGTGGGGTGGGGCTGCATAGCAGCAACGGTGGGAAGAAACGGCCGGGTTGAAGGGCTTGCCATCAAAAAAGGTGGAAGATTCCTTCTAAAGTGTTTGTATGTGCTGTGTGATCCTAGTCCCTACCCTTTGATGAGGCCCGCCATACACTTGAGTCAGTGCTCTCTGGAGTAGAAGGGATTAGGATTGTGCTCAGTGGGGGGACATAATGCTGGGAATGAACCGGAAATAAAAGCCAACTGACTCAGGGAATTCGTGTAAAGTAA